>JAPKLY010000169.1:460071-481135 GCA_026898435.1 Prunella vulgaris | reverse complement strand
CTTACATTTAAGTAGTATCAACATTAGTACTATAAAGTGCTAGTGAAATATTGATAGTTGTACTAGTATTCATTCTAATTGAATTACTAATAATCATAGTGTGGAATATTTAAACACTATAAATATCAATTATAAATCATCATTATTATAATTATTTAAGTGAATGTGTGCCTTGTATGAATGAGATTTATTTCCGATCATAAACTATCTGTCCTATTTCAATATAAGCCAAATTTTAGTATTTCATTAAAGGGTTTTTTAGTGTCTACAGTAATTAATAACACTAATAATTTTATTCTACTACTACTAATTAATAGAAAAACTAATAATAATTAATTAATCAATATGGACTTAAATTTTAATATTTCCTTCATAATATATAAATATAAAATACGAAATATGGACATAAATATAAAATACGAAATATACTAATCTAAATTCATTCATAATATATAAATATATCATAATATACTAATCTAAATTCATTCATAATATAAAATTCGAAAAATATACTCACTTAATATATCATAATATATCATAATTTAAAATATAAATATGAATATGTTTATTTAACGAACAATTATTCATAAATTCTCAAGTCTAAAATATCTCAATTTTGGTTTTTGATTACTAAGTATGTATATATATTATATAAATATTATAATTATATGTAGATAATTTTATATAATTAATGGAAATTCACATATATTATATGTATTAATATTAATATACATATATAGATAAATATGAATATATTTCTTTAACTAACAGTTATTCATAATTTTCAAGCCTAAAATATCTCAATTTTGATTTTTAAATACTAAGTCAAATTCTAAATCCACGTTGATCACTTGATAATTCTATGCTAATAAAATATACACTAAATTTCTACTAAATAGCTAGCACAACTAAAATTTATTGTATTGTATATATATTATGTATATAAATATTAAAATGTATTGTACCGTATGTATGTATATATTATATAAATATTATAATTATATGTAGATAATTTTATATAATTAATCGGCAATCAACATATATTATATGTATAAATATTAAAATATATATATGGAGGAAGAAAAGAAAGGACGACAAAAATGGAGGAAGAAAATAAAGAAAAAAGGAAGACAAAAATGGAGGAAGAAAATAGAAAAGTTGGAGTGAAAATAGGAGTAATTGATTTGGTTTTGGGAAATATCAAATGAAGAGAGAGAAATAATTATTAAATGGAGAGAGAGAAAGTCAACATTTGAATTTGAAATCAAACGAAATTTTTGGGCGAAAATTTTCATTTGACATAAGGGGTATATTGGACATTTAGCTTTGAGCAAAACTTCATTATTACACAAATGCCACAATATGGACGTCCACATTGTGGACAAATAGCACCACCCTTTTATTATTGAGAGATAGCATATGACAACCTTTGTTTGCATGGGTACTGACATTGAATTGATGGCACACTGAGAGCGCCAAATGAGAGGGCGCTCTTCAAGGGGCCCGCCACCTGGTCAAAGGACGCCTATTGGGTTGACGCTCTTCTTTTAAGGGCGCCATATGCCCATGCGCTCTTGCCTAAAACGACAATACCCCCAAAATTCACAATATATTGATAAACAAATTTTTTTTTTTTGCAATATTTGAAAAAAAAAAACCATATATATACCCTCTTAACGTACATTTCAATATATGCATCTAAAAAAAAGCAATTAAAAGAGGAACTAATCAAAATTCTACACAAATTACATGCACATTTATAAGATTAATTAGTGTATAGATATTTGAATTCAATTATTCCCATCACTTACAAAAATAAAAAATAAAAAATCCAAATGTAATATATAACACTTCCTCCATAGAAACACACATTTGTTTCCACTTATTTGATCAATCAATTAATACACATAGAGCTCGGCAAGCTCTTCCAAAGAATCCGAAGTCAGATTCGGGTCAGCATTCTCAAGCATCCAAAGCAGATGATCAAACATCACCACCTCACACTTGACAGCCAGATCCGGTTCCGAACCCGTACCCGCACCCGTTGCCCGTCTCGATTTCTCAATGAGTGCATTCAGCAGAGGATGGCTCAAATACTTGGAGCTGACAACGTACCTACGCCTCGAACTGCCGACAAAAATGGTCTCGCACGCCTCATCAAACGGGTCGGGGCCCGACCCATCCCTGGCGGACCTGGATCTCAGGCTGCTGTAGGAGGAGCTCCGACCCAGTTGTCTCGACAGCGTCTTGCATTTTCTTAGTAAGGAGTTGATCTTCTTCATCAACTTTGTTGATCAATTGAATTGTGTGTGACTTGATGTATACTCTTGAGATGGATGGGGCATTAATTAATTTGAGATGAGTAGTATAGTACTACTGGTGTGTGGGTGGAGTGTCATTGTTTGCGATCAAACCGAAATATTTGCGTTGTTTGATTTATACATGCCATCTTCTCTGGGTGGGCCACATGGCCCGAGCGAACACCAAGTTGGGGTCTTCATCAGCATGGAAGGATGTCGGTCATATTGGATTTTTTTTTTTAAAAAAAAAAAATTCACTTGGTAAATGAATTTTGGCAAAATTTTATATGTAAATTAATTACACTGTGTCGTATTTTGAAATAGTAGTAATTTTATCAAAATGTATTGGTTTGACAGTGTTAAGAAAATATTGTTTAGTTCAAGTTAAAAAAAAACTCTCTACCCTTTTCTTTTTTGTCTTTTTTTTTTAACTTAAAATTTCTTTCAAAATTATTTGTTATTTGCAAAATTTTCACCTTATTCTCTAAACTTCACCTAATATTTCTCAATTTCTTTTTAAATTTATATATATATATATATATATATATATATATATATATATTCATCAATCTCTCCTCATTTTTTCTTTTATTGGAGGGTAAATCTGAAATTATTTTATGATTTTTCATTTTATAATACAAAATTTCAAAAGTAATACTCTCTCTGTCCCACGAAAATTTGAACACTTTCTTTATTTAGACGTCCTACACAAATTTGTAGATTACTAAAAATGAAAATATCGATTTGCGTGCATATTCATAGTACTATAAGTATATTTATCTATATGTCATTACTCTATTTATAATTTTTTTTAAATATATCATTTCGTAGGGTACAAGTTCCTAAAGGACGGAATGAGTAATATAATAGAAAAGAGAGTAATTGTTTTGTTTGTTCTCATTTTAAAGGAAGATCTAGCTAAGACATATAGCACCAGCAGATTAACAAGCTAGATTCCTAACCCAATTAGGTATTTGATCTTCTATCCAATCAAGAGGAGTAGAAGTCATTTTCATCATTTCATGTGCAACTCGATTAAAATCTCTTGGGATATGGATAATGCCTCTCACTAAGCCATCCTCCATCTCCTTTCGAATAAGGTGTAACGTTGCACCCTCTGGGCCTCGACATTTTGTACCTTTGAAGATCCAATGGGCTGTTTCCATGGAATCCGTAAGCACTGCAAGTCTAGGTAAGCGTCTATGCTTACCCCATCGCACCCCTTCTAGGATTGCTATGAGTTCTGCCCCAATAACCGAACCTGGGAACCTGAACACCTTTCCCCTCACCTCCATAATTCTGCCTCTTTCATCTTGCAACATTAAACCGATAGATGCAGCCCTTTGCTCTTCAACTAGGCTAGCATCCACCTTCATAATATTGTTTTGGGGTGCTTCGGTGTCTCCTCGCATTTCACCCCGTACCTGTCTATTGAACAACAAAACGAGAGTAATTGTTTCAATAAAGTTAAACTGTTTTACATAACACACCAACAGCACCCCATGCTTTAATATAAAATTTTAATTGCAACTGTAAGTAGATTTATGCTTTTCTAATTTGTTATCTTATATGATATTAATTCTAATAATAAAGAATTTCTCAAACAAAGAAAAAAAAAGTTCTAATAATAAAGAAAATCATGGGTCGATTATCCTTTATGTGTTTTTTTATATAACTAATTAGTTCATGCATGAATTCCACTGTTTTTATAGGTGCAATAAAAAAACATCACTAGTACAAATTTACACTTAAAGGGCTCCTATTGCTCTAATAAGAGCTCTTTAAAATACAGTTATCTAAGTCCAAAGCCACTTAAAGAGCTGTTATTAACAGCTCTCTAAGTGGGAGGTTTACTTAGATAGCTTTCTCTTAGAGAGCTCTTATTAGAGCTCTTTAAGTGTAAATGTGTATTAGTGCATGTCTCAAGAGATCTCCAGATCATTATTATCATTTTCAGCATACATGCACATACATGACTACTAGAAAATTGAACTTTAGTGACGCGCAAAAGCGTCACTAGAATTAATATTTAGTGACGCTTTAATCAAGTGTCACCTGATTTGGCGTTTCAATGTCTTATTTTTATGATGCTTGGAAGCATCATCATCCATGTTTATTATGACGCCTCTATGCGTCACCTTGACACCCATTAGTAACACTATTTGGTGACACTATTTAGGGTCACAGTAGTGTGCTTTATTGAAAATTTTTGGCTTCACATAAAACTTTTTAACTAATTTAACCACCTCATTTTGTGATGTTTGCAAGCGTCACAAAACGATTGACTTGTAACGACATCACATGTCATGATGAATGATTCACGTGTCATTTTTGGATGTCACTAAAGTAATACAACTAATATAACCATCTGAATTAGTGACGCTTATACATGTATTTATATTATTATTTAGTGACACATTTTTATGTCACCTAAATAATACTACCAACTAATTTAAAATAATATTCTTTTTATGTCATGTAATTATAAAAACCAATTTAACTATAAGATTTGTGATGATTTTTCATATCACATAATACTATAAATCATTTCTACCAATACATAAACATCTACTTATGAATATAAAATCAAATATATTTCATTAAAAAATATTGTCATTCACTTTGAACATCTAAGAGGTAAAACAACCAAGAAAATAATTTCTAAGAACTATGAAGTGCAATCCAAACAAAAAATTCAAATTAATTAGTTCAACGATAAATTGCACCTAAACTATGCATGGTAATAATCGTTTTGCTCCACTTCCCTTATATTGTGTCCTCCACTTGAACCTATAATAATGAATAAAAGGAAAAATAATTGATACTTTAAAATTTACAAAAAAAATAAACCAAATCAAAGAAATGAAAATCTAGAGAAACTTACCAAATGTTCTCTAGACCAAGTGCTTTGGCCAAGGAATGCTATGTCCTATAGCATGCCCAACAACTTTGACACCTCCAACTCTTCGAATTAGTGGTTCCTCATATCCAATTTCCACATTATAATTATGTGTGGCAGAGGATATATTGTTGCACTTCTCTTATCTTGCATCTTCCATTTGAAACTATAATAATGAATGGAAGTGAAATAATTGATATTAAAAATTTAAAAGAACTAAATTAAACCCAATGAAAGATTAAGGAACAAAAGATCAAGGAAAGATGCTTTTAGAGATCATGAGCTATGAATGTATATCAACGGAAAAGTTGGAATATTCTAAGAGTTATGGTCTCTTTCGAATGAGTTCTCAGGCCTATGCTCCCTTTAACGAGCTTAAACAATTTTTGTCATCATAGGTCACTCAAAGAAAAGTAACAAGAGCAATAAGCTGTCATCATGAACAGACTGTGCATCTCTGTATTACATGACCCTGGCCCAATAACCATAACAAAATTCTTAAATGATGAAATAGATACAATGTGGTTTTAGCAAAAAAAATCTTCACAACAATAAACAAAGTTTAGCCAAATTAGTGTAACCTTTAGGAACCTTAATTTTATTTACTTAGCAAACATGTATGACACATAAATTTTGTTTCATATTGTCAAAATAAATATCTTAATAAAATGTTACAAAACTAACAGAAGAAAAAAGATGAACACAAGTACAAAATAATACTTATAAATCAGAAGCAAGGACATTTCCTCCAGGACTATCAATGCAAACGACAACAGCCTTGTAGTTTTTTTATTCTAAGAAAATGTACCATTAGTCAAATGAAAAAAAAAAAGCTCATGATTAAATATTATGGCATCAAGATTTCACATAATCATTAAGAATTTAATTTTGGCATCTTCAAATCACTGACCAGCCGTACAAATCTTCCAAAATATGTATGTATATGTGTGTTTGTGTGTAAGTAACCCGAGGTTAAACACATTTAGAAATTGTTGGTATAGTACTTCACTGTCCATCAATAGTTAAAAAGGTGTAGTTGAAATATATCTAATGTCTCAATGTTCTACAAATTATTTTTAAACGTGTTAGAAGTAAAGGAATAGCACACGAGAGCACAAGAGAAACCCAATGGAAAACTCCGTCCAAGCCAAGTTGGTAATAATATTAATCTCTGCATAAAAAATTGAGCTAGGTTTTCCTCCAAGTACTTATAGTCTAACAAGGCCCATGGAAAATAAGCCCACAACTAATAAATAATCCAAAACATAATTAAAGGAATAAGCATAATAATTATAAATAATTAGGCATGTTACTTTACACTGACTAGGACAGTTAGAACTAAATTTTTCATGATGATGTATATATAATTATCATTGAGCTTTTCCAAAGAAATAAAAAGAAACCTAGAATTTTATATATGCTTTCCATCATAAATTTCTAATTTTAGCTTTATTTCTCCATAGTTGATACTTTTATCCTCTATGCATATTAATATACCATAAGAGAAACAAGTTGCCTACACCAATAATTGCATTTAATAGGTTTTTAGTTGCTTTGCATAATATATAGACAATCAGACTAATTTGCAGTGCTCATACAGTAAATATAGAGTATGTCAGTGTTCAGTTCTCAGTATTTGCATTCTTTCGTAAGAAAGGAGGAAATATAAGTTCTGCACACATATAGGCATACCTATTACAGTCCGAATCTTTTCAATGAATTGCTCATCAATAATTACTGATGTGGATGTGCTCAGTAGACCCCGTACACGTGTAATGCTTCCAGAAGCTCTGATTTTGGCTATTTGATTCTTAGAACCTAAAGTTCACTTTCTGACACGGCAATACTTCCTACAAGTGCCAGAGATGAATATTTTATAACTTCAAAATAACATTTATTAAACACAAAAGAATTAGCATAGAAATGAAATCTTTCTATGTCATATGTGACCTTTTTTCTACCAGATGCATGGATAGTCTCAAAATATTATCTTCCAAATTTAAGACAAATTACAGCTTTTATCCATAGATGCTTGCTGAAATAGAGGATTGTAAAATAGTCATGCCAACTTTAGTAACAGTATAGAAATGTGCTTCTCAAGAAATTTATTGAAGAACAGGCACTGCTGAAAAAAAAAAGTGGGTGCAAATACTTTATTGATCAGGAAATTATATGAATGATGACTCAAATTTTCACATAACAGAAGTTAAAAAAGAGTATACCAAACCCATAAGAGGACCATGAAAAGCTGAAATAAAAATAATGGGGGCATGAACATGAAGATGGTTTTAAAAAAAAAGTACCTATAGTCACTGTAGGAAGTCTTTTATCATTGGGAACATGCATATGAAATTCATAAACGAAAATGGTATTAGATTTAAGGAAACTTTTATGAAATTCACAAGACACAACTTTTAGCTCTTGACCTAACTTGTATCTGTGGAACATGTTTTGTTATAAACATCAGCACAAAGCAGGAAAGCACATTCACAGATGAGAAGCCCATCTAGTTTATATATTACGTAAGCAACAGCTAGCATTTACAAGAAGAAAATAATGAACACCTGACAGCAGTTGTAGTTTGATGCTAATATGTTGTGTAAAAATAATAGAGAAAAGGTTACAAAGCATTGACTCCAAACGGAAACTAGGGATGGTGTCTCAACATATTTTCGATCAGAAATATAGTAATCCAAAAATAACAAGGACTCTAGAGAGCACAAATAATCGATAAGTTAGCAATAATGATTATCCAGAGATATTATTCTTGCATCTGAGATTGAGATTTGAAAAATATAACTACAGGGAATTGCATCACATGATTTCTAAAGAGCTAAATATGCAACCACTTTTATAAATTTTAAAAGTTAATAGATGAAACTTCCATTCTGATTTGGCGATTTGCAATTCTTCAAATAAAATGTAGTACTTCACATATTTTGCTCAAATGTAGCTAAGGCAATCATTGAAGCTTGATTGCAAAGGGACTTATGAGCACTTCTTTCCTGTACCAGACATTCAACGGTCTAAGAAACCACAAAAGTATTAGACACCTGCCTATGTCTAGTAAGTATATTGTGAAGTAACAGGTCACTATTAAAAAATCCAGCCAAGCAGAAAGAGGTGCATACACACTCTTCGTTTCAATAATTATTTAGTACTATGAGCAAGCCAAATCTAAAAAAATCACCCTAACTTATATCAATAACTTAAGAATTGTCTCAGCAAACCAGTAAAAAGTAGCAACAACATATCCCTTGACTTTATTAATAGGTAGTGTAATCCTAATACAAAATTATAGGCATCAAATTTGAACTAACTTGCCTTCAACTTATTCAATGTCAGAAAAATAAGAAATAAATCCCTAAGCTCATAAAACTGCACAATAAAATTACTCAAGCATGTAAGACATTAAATTGTCAGCAATATTCTATCCATTTCAAAGGTTCTTAAACAACAACAGAATGAGAGGAGAAAACATCAAACTAAAGATTTAGATAAAAAATTGCAGCCAACTTATATAGCATTTAAATGGTTTCAAGGAGATATTAATTAGAACTTTTAGCTGACTCATTTTTAAAGATGGCAAGTTATATAAGATAGCATTTACAATTTTTATAAGTGTAAAATAGATTAAATTATACCTTTTAAAACAGTAGAAGACTTCAAAACGGACGGCGTAACTTGAACCCTCTAAAACTGCACAATAAAATTACTTAAGCATCTAACACCTAAAACTGTACATCAACATTCTATCCATTTCAGGGATGCTTAAAAACTACTTGGCTATATAGTATATGTAGGCAGTATAGCATATTTAAACATAAGAAACTAACTTTTAGAAATTAATCAATAAACACATATACTAAAGACTATGCATGACAACTAACTCTATACTTATAACAAAAGTCCAAATTCAAATGTTGTTTTTATAAGTTAAGTTGACCCATTAACTTCTACACAACAAATGAAAATGGCATTTGGTTAGAAAACAGGAATTTTCATGTTTGTTACCATTCTATCCACTATAGAAAATTTGGTATCATATATGTACCTCCCTAAACTTTATTACATGGTTAACCTTTGGATAATTAAAACTATATGTCATACCACACATATCAAATTGATGCTTACTACCCATTTCATTTTCCTCTCCCTCTCTATCTCTCTCCATATTCACTCTTCTTTCCCTCTCTCTCATATTCTTGTGTCTTGATTTTTAACACTTCAAAAGAATTTCTTTTCTTCATCGGTTCTCTTTCCACTTTTTATTTTTCCATTTCTTTTAGATTTCTTATTAATAGTTATTCAATTTAAGAGTATGTTATCAAATTATTACAAATTATATACTTCTAAACAACATCTCACCAGCCACATTAACTATTTACTTCTGAAATAAGTTTGATTAACGAAGTATAAATAGTAAAATTACATATAAAATTGATATATTCTTATCCATATACCATAGTATAATCGAAAACAAGTTTAACTTGTGTACAAAAGGTTTGTTGTTAGCCCTGTGAACACTCTAAATCCTCTAAACCCCAAATCAAAAGGTAGTATGCAAATTTTTATCCAAAACTATAAACTGAATCCAACTACTATGGAAAATATGGTGCGGAAATTTGTATTATAGGAATAGGAAAAACAATGCAAAAAAAAAATTACTGATATTGCCGTATTTCCCAAAATTTTGTAAGAGACCACGATCTTTGTGAAAGGCATAGTCTATAAAATTAAATCCTATTAGAAATCTGAAACTGAGTAGGTATGAAATTGAAATAAGAAACTAAACTAAGACAGGGAAAAATAAACGTAGACAACTAAGTCATGGAACTGGAAAATATTACAAATATACCTTCATCTACATCACTTTCGGGTACCCATCGGATTGCAGAGTGCGACAGCCCCCTCGTTATCTTACTGTTACCAATTGCAGAAGATAATGAACCAATAGAATTGAAATCAGAATTAAATGAATTCAGGAATAATTGAAAATTGAAAACAATTCAAAGAAACGGATCGACGAGATAAAATCCTGAGATAAGAGAACGCACCCAATTAGGGCACAATTTAGATGTTAGTTTAGGACGATTAGATGACAGGATTGATAAGATCCGATCGGAAATATCGCAAACTTCAGCAAGGGAGATGAAGCTAGGGCTGTTATCTATGATATCACATGATTTGAAACGATCTGCACAAAATATGTAGGAGATGAAACTATGGCGTCATTAACAAAATAAAAGGAGGGCATATGCTAGCAGAATAAGGTTTTAGGGTGTATATGGGCGGCCAAAATTAATTAGGAATAATAAAAAATAGAGGAGAATAAATAATTAAGAAAATTAATTAGTATCACAAAGGTAATCCGACTCAGGAAGATAATTTTTATTTTTTAAAGTCCCACTAAATGAATTAAACAGCGTCACAAAATGTAATTAAATGGAGAGCGTCATTAATATATAGCATTGTGACGTTTACTTAAAAGCGTCACTAAGAAAATATTATTAGAGGGGTACTTTTTAGTAGTTAATTTCTCCCATTAATAATGAGTGAGACATTCTCCCTAGCTAATTCACATTAATAAGGGCGATCCATTTTGCCTGAGAATAACTGATATTTTTATCCCATTTTATTCTATATTGGATTCATGTGACATTAATTCATGATGAAAAAATTGAGATTGCCTCATAATTTTTTTTTAAAATTACTTAATTATCAATTTTATGTAAAGTAGTCTTGAGATCATCACACACATGATATATATATGTATAAAAGTTGGTCGACATTGATTAGTTATATATACCACATAAAAGGGAAGTTTTACCTTAGATCCTAGCTGGCCTTTTATGAGTGTAGATCAAGAATATCATTTGTGGATTAATATTTACACGTACCCTATAGTCAATATAATTTAGGGATGGACTCTTTTTTAAGCCATTTTTTAAGGTGCAAACTCTTTTTGTTAATAAATTTATAAATAAAAAAATTGTTTTTTTTTAAAATAAGTGATTAATATGTCCTTAATTCTCATTATTTATTTTAAATTTCTCTTTTCACCTTTAATATTTTTCCTATATCGTTTCTTAAACCAAATTAATATAATATTTTGTAAAAAAATATTTTGAAAGTACATAACTTGATTAACGCTATTTTTTTAAATCTTATTATTTTTTAAAGGTCGGAGTCCTGTTAGAGTTTTAAAAAATATCAATTCCAGTAAATTTACCTTTATGCATTTATAAAATTTTATTTGATGATATTTTTTTAACTTTTTGTAAAAAAAAAAAAACTAATATTTTGAAAAGTGATAAATAAATCTAATTTATTAAAAATATTATTTGCAATAGTATTTTTTTTTTATGGAGTTGGGTCGAAATGATTTTTTACGTTCCTTTAGTCTAGAAAAAATTAAAAAGACACATGATTACGACTAATATTTTTTTTTTTTTTTTTATGGATTAAATATGATTATTGAAAGGTTAGAATCTGGTCGGAGTCCGGTCAATTTTTTTAGAAATAACATATTTAGTAATTATTTTTGTGACGGAATTAGGTCGGAAGTACTTTTTAGGTTATTTTTACCTAAAAAACAATATGCATATATAAAATTTTGATTGACATTATCTTTTTAATTTTTACTAGTAAAATAACTAGAATTTTAAAAAGTCGAATATTTATCTAAATTTATTAAAAATATCATTTGCAATAGTATTTTTTTTACGGAGTTGGGTCGGAATGATTTTTTACGTTCCTTTCGTCTAGAAAAAATTTAAAAGATACATGATTACGACTAATTTTTTTTTAAGAATTAAATATGTATTATTGAAAGGTCGGAGTCCGGTCAATTTTTTAAGAAATAACATATTTAGTAAATTTTTTTGTGACGGAGTTAGGTCGAAACTACTCTTTAGGTTATTTTTACCTAAAAAATACTACACATATGTAAAATTTTGATTGACGTTGTCTGTTTAATTTTTACTAGTAAAATAACTATTATTTTGAAAAGTCGGATATTTGTCTAAATTTATTAAAAATATCATTTGCAATAGTATTTTATTGATGGAGTTGGGTTGGGATGATTTTTTATGTTTCTGTAGTCTAGAAAAAATTTAAAAGACACATGATTACGACTAACGTTATCTTTTTAAGTTCTAAGGATTAAATATGTATTATTGAAATGTCGAAATCTGGTCGGAGTCCGATCAATTTGTTTAGAAATAGCATATTTAGTAATTTTTTGTGACGGAGTTAGATCAAAACTACTTTTTGGGTTATTTTTACCTAAAAAATATTATGCGTATATAAAATTTTGATTGACGTTATGTTTTTTATTTTTACTAGTAATATAACTAGTATTTTGAAAAGTCGGATATTTGTCTAAATTTATTAAAAATATAATTTGCATGAGTATTTTTTTGACGGAGTTGGGTAGAAATGATTTTTTACATTCCTTTAGTTTAGAAAAAAAATTAAAAGATACATGCTTACGACTAACATTATCTTTTTAAGTTATAAGGATCAAATATTTATTATTGAAATGTCGGAATTTGGTCAGAGTCTAGTCAATTTTTTAGAAATAGCATATTTAGTAATTTTTATGTGACGGAGTTAGGTCGGAACTATTTTTTAGGTTATTTTTACATAAAAAACACTATGCATATGTAGGCAATTAAAATTAATTAATTGCCGAAATAAAAAATAACATGTTAAAATTATGTGTTAAAATAATTTATTATTGAGAATTTGGATAAATTTAATTCCTAAATAATAAATTGAATTCAGTCTCAAAAGCCTAATAAATCAAATTGGGCCTCAAAAACCTAATAAAATTGAATTTTTTTTTGAAAAGGTAATAAAATAAAATTGAATTGGGCCTAAAAAGCTTAATAAATTCAATTGGGTCTCTAAAGTCCGATTAAATATTTTGGGTCTCTAAAGTCCAATTAATTCTCTTGGATTTTTAAAGTTATCAAGCCCGATCTTTGAAAAGCCCAAGAAATCAAATCTTCATAAATATATTTGAAGATTATCAAATCTGACATCTTTTGGGAATATTTCACAAATTATATCTTCCGGCCCATCAAATCTGGCCTGCAAATCTAGAATTCTACACCTATAAATAGGGTCTCATTCTAGTCATTTGTCATTCACAACAAGGAGTCAAGTAGATCAGAGCTTAGAGAGAAACATCAAGATCCAAGATTTCGGGCATCCTTGAAGATTCAAAGGCGTTCTTCGCGACCTTCAAGAGCGTTTTTTCGAGTTCTTCATCAATAAGGCGTTCGATTCGAGAAATACAGCTCGGAGCCCCTCTAATCAATGTTTAACAACAAGTCCTCAACGGCAATTAACACTGCTCATCTACAACGACACCTCCATAGGGAGTCCAAAGGCTAAAAATTTTGGCACGCCCGGTGGGACCACTTTACCTCTCATCTCTTCTCTTCAAAAAATTCAAACCGAAAATGACTTCATTCAAGGTCAAGACCGTGAGGATCGTTGATACCGTAATGACTCCATTCAAAGTCCAACTTAAGAGGACCGAAGACTTTCTTCGAAGGATTGAAGCTTCTAAAGTGACACCCTTCAAGATCAAGCTTGTGCGGACTATTGAAGCATCTGACATCTCCGATCACAGACTACGAGAACGTGAATGCTATCACTCGGAGTATGTCAAAGGACTCGCAATCATTCACCTCTTCCATCAAGGCTTATAAAGAAGATATTCCACATGCCGCCACAAGAGACGAGAATACCTCCGCAAACTCAACTCCCGGTTGGATATTTGTCTAAATTTATTAAAAATATCATTTTTGCAATAGTATTTTATTGACGAAGTTGGGTCGGAATAATTTTTTACATTCTTTTAGTCTAGAAAAAATTTAAAAGATACATGATTACGACTAATATTATCTTTTTTTAATTTTTAAGGATTACATATGTATTATTTAAAGGTCAGAATCTGGTTGGAGTACGGTCAATTTGTTTAGAAATAGCATATTTAGTAAAAAAAAATGTGACGGAGTTAAGTCGGAACTACTTTTTAGGTTATTTTTATCTAAAAAATAATATGCATATAAAATTTTGATGGACATTGTCTTTTTTTTTACTAGTAAAATAACCACTCCCTCCGTCCCTAACCAATTTGCACACTTTCTATTTTGGGTTGTCCCAAATCAATTTACACACTACTTAAAAGGGAAACATCGATTTGCGTGTACACTCACAAAACTTTCCACACATTTACTCATATACCACTACTTTATTTAAAAAAATACATTTTTCTTAAACTGTGTGTCATCCCAGGGTGCAAATACCCCTGGGACGGAGGGAGTAGTATTTTGAAAAGTCGGATATTTGTCTAAATTTATTAAAAATATCATTTGCAATAGTATTTTATTGACGGAGTTGGGTCGGAATGATTTTTTACGTTCCTTTAGTCAAGAAAAAAAATTTAAAAGATACATGATTACGACTAACATTGTCTTTTTAAAATTCTAAGGTTAAAACTTTATTATTGAAAGGTCGGAATTTAGTCGGAGTCCGGTCAATTTGTTTAGAAATAGCATATTTAGTTTTTTTTTTTGTGACGGAGTTAGGTCGTAACTACTTTTTAGGTTATTTTTACCTAAAAAAATACTATGCATATATAAAATTTTGATTGGCGTTATATTTTTAATTTTTACTAGTAAATCACTAGTATGTTGAAAAGTCGGATATTTGTCTAAATTTATTAAATTTTTACTAGTAAAGTAACTAGTAATTTGAAAATTTAGACAAATATCAGACTTTTCAAAATACTAGTTATTTTATTAGTAAAAATTAAAAAGATAATGTCAATCAAAATTTTATATATACATAGTGTTTTTTTAGGTAAAAATAACCTAAAAAGTAATTTTGTTCCGTTACAAAAAAAATTACTATGTTATTTCTAAAAAAATTGATCGGACTCCGACCAGATTTCGACCTTTCAATAATGCATATTTAATCCATAAAAAAATAGTCGTAATCATGTATCTTTTAAATTTTTTCTAGACTAAAGGAACGTAAAAAATCATTACGACCCAACTCCGGCAAAAAAATACTATTGCAAATGATATTTTTAATAAATTTAGATTTATTCACCACTTTTCAAAATATTAGTTTTTACAAAAAAAAATTAAAAAAAGAACATCAAATAAAATTTTATAAATGCATAGTATATTTTAAGTCAAAAGTTTTACTGAAATTGATATTTTTCAAAACTCTATCAGGACTCCGACCTCTAAAAATAATAAGATTTTAAAAAATAACGTTAATCAAGTCATGTATCTTTCAAAATATTTTTTTACAAAATATTATATTAATTTGGTGTAACAAGCGAAATATGAAAAAGATTAGGGGTGAAAAGAAAAATTTTAAATAAACAATGATGATTAAAGGCATATTGATCACTTTTTTTAAAAAAAAAAGGCCAAATTTTTTTTTTATAAATTTGTGGACAAAAAAAAGTTTGTACCTTAAAAAAAAGCTAACATTTATAGTTTCCTCAAAAAAATATTAGTTGTTTTCATTAGTATAACATTACTATCCAACTAATAATCTAGGGATTTCGCACACTTTACCATACCAATTTGAATAATATTTAAAAAGAAAAATAAATTATTCAATTTTAGTGCACACTCATAAAAATATAGGTTTTAATAGTCACAACTAAAATAAATTAAATATTCTTCTATAAAATTTTAATAAAAACAAGTTTCATATCAATACAATCGAATCATAGAACATCAAAATCAAAATACTCAAAATAATTTGAATTATAATATCAATAAATAAAATACAATAATTAGTGGAAGAATTCAACCAATCTGAAATGGTAGGGAATGAAATTGGGAAATTTATACAAAATTAAATTATAATAGAATTCCAATAGAGATAGGTAACAAATAACAATAGTGGTTTCGACCACATCTTGGACGCAAATAGCAAGGAAGGATTCTAAATAATTTGGAGGTCCATTCATCAGTATCACTGTAAATGCTCTGCTCACGCATTCAAAGGCTAACACACTAAAATAACAATCAGTTAAAATCATCGTGATAGAAGCCCGAACAATACACCATAAATTCGTGCGTATCACATACCACGTAAACTCTCTCAACCAATGCAGTATTATAGACCATAATTCAATAAAGGACTTCTCAACGACGAAATTGAGGATGTCGTCAAACTTTCAGACGGCGTTCAAAAAGAGATCCCCGTCAACGGTGAATGGAGGAGCCACCGCCGCGGTAGTGGAGATTACGATCATGAGAATTATAAGCTGGCCTAAAATTTTAACTGCCGCCATTAAATTTTAATTTTATAATACTCTGCCGCCGGATATGTATGTGTATATTTATATCTCTATATGTACGATATGTTTGTGTTTTAAATATTAATTGATTACATATATTGGAGGATATACGTACATATTCAATATTTGATAAATATGTTTCGCCTTTTATGTTATAATATGATGATATCCTAATATATATCTATATTTTATTTGTTAATCTATCTAATAACAAATAACGTATCCGATTTAAATTTGAGCCAATGGTTCTTCCTACAATTAAAGGTAACAATTTCATATATTTGAGAAATTAGCTACCTACTTTTCAATCTTCCCTAACTGATTAATGAATCATTTTATTATCACTTATATTTTTTCACTTTTTTCATCACATCACTTATACTTTTTCACTTTTACTTTAATTCGTGTGCCCAAAAGCAACGAGTAACTTATAGCGGGACGGAGGGAGTATAATAAATAAATATATAAAACAACTTAATTATAATTTAGTTTAAAATTTTAAATTAATTACTATTTGTAAATATTAGTATATTATTGTAACTATTCAAAAACACTAATTCACAATATTTAAAGATGATGACTTATTTGCAATTATCTAATATTCTAAATCAAATTGTCGTTAATAAGTGGGCGGTGATATTATTTATAACTAAAAGTAGTGTTGATTTAATTTGTAATTAAATTTTATTTTTTAATTAAGTGTTAGTATTATAATCTACTATTTTTTTTTAATTGGACATTTCATGTGAAATAAGTATTTCCATTAAAACTAAATGGAAATCATAGCTTTTAATTCGGGCATGAACATGTCATTCATAATTTATTCAATCTTGCACATCATGTTGTAGGTATGTTAAATATATTTTTGGTCATCACTAAGTATATTACTATACACGTTGGGATTACATATTTTTTATGTCACTTTATTTACGATAATTGTGAATAAAAAAATTACGAATTGGTATTCACCATTAGGACCTACTAATTTGGGTATCAATCTCACCATTCCTTATGGAAGACACAATTGAAAGTCAAAACAAGATTGTATATTGATTGATTAAATATAAAATATTATAATATTAATGTGGATAGTTGATGTATTTTTTAGTATGAAAAGGGATTATAAGGAAAATTAAATGATAAAAATAATATATTCAATCAATGTAAATATATTTATTTATAGAGTAAGTCTCTTTTGCACCAGGTGCACCGTGCAATTTAAGTGTATTTTTAAACAGTTACACTATTAATTTATTACTAAAAAGTTACACAAATTATTGCTAAAAAGTTACACTATTAAAAATACATTTTTCAGCAATAAAGTGTGTGACTTTTTATTAATATTTAGTTTAACTTTTTAAAATAGAACTTGAGTTGCACGGTACATCTAGTGCATACAAGACTAAAACTTATTTATAATCTTAAAATTTTATTTTATACGATATTTAATCAATTCTTTTAATAAATTAATAATATTATCGTGTATCGCAGGGGTAGAATATTAGTTTCAACAAAATATAATCGGTTTTTTTTTTAATTATTGTCAATTCCATTTTTATTTATGAAAATATAGTGTATGTTACTAAAATAAGTAAAATAAGATTCACGTTTTACAAACGGTTCTTTATCTTCATTAACCGCAGGTCACGATTATAACAGATCCACAGTGCCCGACTATACTCTATACCCTATTTTGGTTATTAGCTTTGAAAAAGTCTTTATATTAATAAATTTACCACTATATACGCTATATTCTTTTTTCCTTTTTTTTTTTGTGTTTGTAGTGATGATGTCAGAAATGTTAATATTAATTAATTGTAACTCTAATTAATGCGACCTAATTAGTACGTATAGTATTCTACCACACTTTCAGATATGCAAATATTAATATTAATTTTCTTCCACACTTTCGGATATTTATAATGGAAGAATACAGTTAAAAAACATTGAGCATAATATTAATATAGATTAGTTCTATTTATTTATTATTATTATTATATTAATTCAACAATACTCACACATTTATAATTAATACTTCAAACAATTCAATATATGCAATTGATATCTATATCTATATAAAAGTAGAAATAGAGAGAAAAAATATATTTATAGGAGTAAGTGAAGCACACTTATTTTGTGGTAAAATAGTGAGACTCACCCTTCAGTCTTCATTAATGAGAGTGAGTTAATTTATAATTTTTTTCACTTTATACTAATAATTTTAATTTCTTTTCAAAAATTTAATTTTAAATCAATTTTTAACATACTTATATATCAAACTATTTACCATCTAAAAAATTTAATTCAACATGCATATTACACTTACAAAATAGTTACATTTGCAGACTGCACCCACCACAACGCGTTCACAGTGACGGAGCCAGAAATTTCAATTAGAGGGGCCCAATTATTAGTAATAAAAAATTTAAACATATTTTTTAAAAATAAATACATAAGCCAACATTAGTAAATATAAAGAGTTCACCTCAAAATATCCAAAATATTTATTGTTTTATAAACCGTAAATTTGAATAAATCTCAACACAATAAGATGACAAAAATTATAATAAAATTGAATTATAGTGAAACAAATTAAAAAGGAGAGTAAACAAAAAGTAACAAAACTTACCTTTTGAGATGTGTGTCCTCGTGTTGTATCGGCGACTTAGCGTGATTGACGGTAAGTAATAAAATAGAAGAGGACAAAATTTTGTATGAACACAAGTTTACGGTGAACTCGGGTTATCAATTATCATTGTCATGTGTATACACTATCACTGTTATATATATTCACTATCATTGTTATGCATATACATTATCACTGTCAAAATATCAAGTGTATTTCTATAACAGTAATAGTATATATGAATAACAGTGATAGTGATTATACATAACAGTGATACGAGTTCATGTAAACTCGAGTTCACAAGAGATCTATCCATAGAAGAACTATTTTTATTTTAAACCGATTTAGTAGGAATTAAATATTAGTTAATGTTAAGATTCAAACGGGTTGACATTTCAATTCACAGACCCAACAAATTCTAGCCCAATGAAAAGAAAATGCTGATAATTACATTTACATTGCTATTCTTATATGTACTTCACGTCTTCACTGTTAATATATTATTATTTAAATGTGAAATTACTAAAATACCCCTATAAAATTACCTTCTGTCGTTGCGTGTACATATATATATATATATATATATATATATATATATATATTATATTCTGTATAATTACTTTTATCTCAGAATTCAGAATTCCATGGCAATGCCAATATACTTCTCCCTCTCCTTTCTCCTAATAACCGCCACAACCGCCATCACCCTTCCCCCTTTACCCTCTCTGCCACCACCACTCTCTGCCACCCAGACACTCCCGACGCCGTCGGTGGATATTCAAGAAAACCAGCTCAAGAACATCATCGACGCACTCGTCGCCACCGGCAACTTCTGCGGATTTTCCCAGTTGCTCTCCTCCGCGGACTCCCCAGTCAGTGGGACTCTTTTCGTACCCGTCCACGCCGCAGAAAACCTTTTCAAACAATATGTGGTGCAGCAGCACGTAATTCCATGTCGACTTAGCTTCTCCGATCTGCAGAAGCTAGCGAGGGGAACTCTCGTCCCCACTCTATCGCCTTCTAACTATCTGATTGTAAACAATAACTCGGCCACCAATTTCATAGTTGGTGACTCCAAAATCACAAATCCCGATCTGTTTGTCAACACGGAATTCGCGGTTCACGGGATCGAAAGTATTATCGTTCCCAAGATCTGCTATGAACGGATTTCTTTTAGAATCAGGTTTACTGTGAATTGGGAAGCCCTCCCATGTTTTATATGTGGCATGCATGGTCTTTGTTGCGATCGGAATGTACATATGGCGTCGATATCAGGAGTGGTCTTATGCATCCAGGTTAGAGGAGCTTGAGCGAGAATTGACGTTGGAAGGTCTGTAGCATAATAATTATTTGGATTTCATTTTTTTAAAGTGAAATTGATGGTTATTATATTTAAATGTTCCAATTGCAGGTGAGTCACAGTTGGGCCAATGGAGGAGAGGTGTGTATAACAGACGTCATCGTGGATAGATGGCCGATTGAGCAGCCATGGAGTGGTGGTATAGAGGATCTGCTCTCTCTCTCTCTCTCTCTCTCTCTCTCTCTCTCTCATTTTAGGGATTTCGGATATTCTTTCTTCATATTCTGATAATGAAGTTTGTTCTAGTGAATGTTTAAATCCTCCGTTGTTAAAGGATGATAGTATATGATGATCTGATGGATTAGTAAAAGGATATTAATGAGATGCAGCTTGATATTGAAGAAATTATATTTTTAGATTTTAAGAATTTGCGCCCCTATTACTAAACACACATATACTTTCCACGATCGGTGATAATCATTTGTTAAAAGTATTAAGGGCTGATTTAATATATATACAAACTAGTATTTTTTCCACTATATGAATTATTTATTAAATTTACTAATATAATTTTATTAATATATTTTTTATGTAT
>JAPKLY010000169.1:426316-455071 GCA_026898435.1 Prunella vulgaris | reverse complement strand
TTTATTAAATTTACTAATATAATTTTATTAATATATTTTTTATGTATTAATAATAAGTTACGTGTTTGTTAATTATACATATTGACAATTTTTTAGTTTATATAATTACTATGTAATTATTTTTTATAAATATAATTAAATAAATGATAAATTTTAAAAAGATTTTATAGTTGTCACTTAAAATATTTTTTCTTGGAGCCTAGAAAACGAAAGAAAAGTAAACGAAAAAAAAAAATTCAACATGCGGCCTTAGGCGTTTAGGCCTTACTAGTACCCGGCTATTTGGGCCTCGATAATATGAAAGTACTAAGTGCACCCACCTGCTTAAAATAATTTTGTATTCAACATATATGATTTAAAATATAGATTGTACATTATGCACGAAAAAAAACTTGTGCAATATAAAATAAAATACCTATCATTCGAAGAAAAAAAAATCAAACATGTGCACATTTATAATATTATTTTTCAAACTCAATGTTCATAGTTTTTTTCTCGAACATATGAACATTTCTCATAGTTTTTTTTTAACATCTTTATAATTTTAATATTTTCTTATTGAACATATGAACATTTTCATTTCATTTGTACCAGATGGTTAAGGCCTATTTCCTTTGAGTTTCTTATTGCGCGGACTTGACTTTGTTTTTTTTAATATTGAGACTAGACCCAAATATAGGTATAATCGTTTCACAATATTTATAAACTCTTAAAATAATTTATAAAATATTTAAAATAAATTTAAGCTAAACACCATCTCAATAGGTCATTTTGTCTAAAAATGAAGACATATTTCGGACTTCTCATTCGCACTTTAACTTAATTATAATAAGCACTAGTGGGTGTACTTGCATATTATTGGGATTCAAATAACCAGGCACTAAGACCTATGACATCAATACATCTTAAACCACATTGTTTATATTGGGCTCGTGGGTTTTGCTGGTTGGATCCACATGAAACGGTGGCCCATTTCAAACTAAAGCAGTGAGGGAAATCCAGAAATATACTTTTATAATTTGATATTTATATTTAAATTTTTAAAAATAAAATAAATAAGTTAATAACAATGATTCAATTGTATAAAAAAAAATTGAAAGATTTGATTTGATTTGGAGTATCTGAAAGTAGTTTTAGAGAATATTAAAATTTGTATTGATCATGTCTAAGACAAAAAATTGTGTCAACCCTAGCTTATGTGAACTCAATTTAGTCACTTTTATTTGTACACATTAACACTATTATATATGTTCATTGTCACTTATGCATATACGCTATCACTTCATATAATAAGTATATTTGTGTACAGTGATAGTGATTATACATATTACTGATACAGGTTCATGTAAACTTGAGTTCATTTAATTTGTATTTAGTTTGTGTAGCTATGTTTAAACGGGTGATAAAATTATTTTCCAAATGACATGTGTGATGCCTATACAAAAATTATTTTACTCCTTTTATTGGAAAGTTAGACCTTTAAATTAGTACAAATTTTATAATTTCAATAGATATTTTTCCAATGGCTGAAATTCAATTGAAATTATCTTTGAAATCAACGATTCTAACAGGAAAAACTATATTTTCCATAGGAATTTGATATTTTTTTTAGTAAAAATTGAATATCAAACTCACAAAATTTTCAAACAAATAATTCTATCCCGATGAAAACGTTGTTAAATGGAATTGAAACGTAAGACTTTGAAAAATTATTTGAAATTTAAGAATTTATTTTTAAATTTTGTTATGTAATTTAATTTTATTGTGGATCAGTCACGTAGACACCATATAAGCAACATATAAAGAAAAACATGTCGGAAATCCTTAATCACCAAATCATAATTAAACTTTTTTTTATTAAAAAAGTTATGTAAATGTATAGTAAAAATAATTATAGTTGTTAAGTGATAGTAAAACTAATTATAGTTGTTAAAGTGAAAATAATTGTAGCCAAAAGCCCATCTAGAAAAACATATTTTTCAAGGGTAGGTCTCCTGTGAACTTGAGTTCACATGATCTCGTAGCACTGTTACTCATACATATTCACTGTTATAAAAATATACTAAATTTTTTAACAGTAACAAGATATATACATAACAATGATAATATATACACATGACAGTGATAATTGAGAACCCCCGAGTTCACCATGAAGTCGGGCTCATATGTTTCAATAGTATAAGATCTATTTGAATTGGATATTTCATTTTCTAATTGTAGTCAACTTTTTTTTCTAATGGGCTTATTTGTTTAAATAGATAAAATTGATAAATAATTAGCACTTTTATAAAATAATTACTCCATCTCCTTTGCATGTAATAAGATATAGTAAGTTTTATTACGAATTGAAGTTACATAAATTGAACGTAACATAAATAAAATAAAATTTTTATTTGTTTAATTGTTTGATTAGAGACTTTGTAGGTGAGTAATGATAATCAAAGTCACAATATGTGTTTGGAATGACTTTACTATGACTTTGATTCCCAAAAACTAAGGAATCAACTATAGTTCAGTAATATGAGAACTATGACTTTTATTTCATACTATTTCCATTCTTATATCATTTCCATTCTTTACGATTATACCAAACAACTCATCATGGAATTTTTCCATTGCCACGCTTCAATTTGTAGATTTCACAATACAATAATTTAATATTGTAAATTCTTTAAAGCACTTATAAGAAAATTCATTTTAAATAAAATTTTGGTTTCGGAAACCAAGTGGATTAGGTTATGACCATTCATTTTAGTAAGTGACCCAAGTTGGATTCCCTTTAAAAATGAATTAAGGGAGATATAAGATGGTTTGAAGAAAAATCTTGAAGTATTTAAGCACTTGGTGAACTAACTTCTAACAACTATCATTTATTGATAAAAAAGATTTCGAAACACTTAACAATAATGAAGCACAAATTCGATGGAATTACTCGCTCACTCCATTTCCAATTTTATTTTCACATTTATTTTATTTAAAATTTTAACTCTAATTTTATATATTTAAAAAGAAAATATTGTTACATAAACAAAAGTTAATATAATAGATTATTATTTAATTTACAATTATATACTTTTTTTTTAAAAAAATCTTGTGTTATCTTCAAACATACAAACAGTTTTGGGACGAAAAGACTATTAATAAAATAATTTTTAATTAAATTAATTTAAAAAAAGACAAAAAATCAGGTAAATTTGCGTCAAGAAATTGTTGGGCAATTTTTAAATAATGAAAAGTGAAAATGTTGCGTATGGCCCACCACCGACCTTCCCAGGCCCTACCCTACCAACTGAATGTTGTTGGGATTAAATTAACGGGGCACGCTTCTCTAGTGCACGCCCCTCTTTTCAAATTGAAATTCTACCATGACAAGTGTCGCATTTAAATATTACTCTCTTCATTCCCCATTAATTTTCTATATTTCAAATAACATGTATTTTTTTTAAAGAAATTATTAAATTAATTTTTGCATACTGTTGTGTGATGATTGTTTGGATTTTTTATGATTTAAATTTTGGACTGAATGCGTGATGAATGTTTATTTTTTCTGATGAATGTGTGCTGCCTTTTTCTTATGTTAATTTTTGTTGATGATTCTTGAATTCATATAAATTTTCAAATTTAAATTTGAATAAAATTGGACGGCCAAAAACCAGCAGAAAGACTGTAAATTTATTAGATTGAAATTTGAAAGAATTGATATGGAATCCACAAAATATATTAAATGTGTGTTTTGTTTAGGGGACTAAATAGTCAATACCCCAACCACAGAACTTGGCAGGAATAATCCTGTGTTTGAGGTATTGACTATTTAGTACCCTAAACAAAACACACTTAAGAGTAAGTCTCTTGTGCATCAAATGCACCATGCAACTCAAACATATTTTAAAAAATTATATTATTTATTATTGAAAATTCATATGTATTATTATTGAAAAATTACACCATTAAAAATATATTTTTTAATAGTAAAATACATAACTTCTTAAAATACATTTGAGTTGCATGATGCATACAAGATTTGAAAAAATTAATGTACCACCATAATCATATTTATTTTTACATGTACCATTATATTATTCACCCTTAATTTTATCTTTCATTTTAAAAATGAATAAAGAAGATTCAACTAATTATTCCATTAGAAAATATCAAATAAATCCATTAAACTATTCATCATCAATGTTCCATTTAATTTATGTACTATTTCTTTTTACGTCCTTCCACAAAAAATATGTAATTTCTTTTTGTAGAAATATCACATTTATTATCACTTTTATATTCAATTGTTTTATTTATAAATAGATCCATAATATATTCACACTATTTTACTTTTTTTTTTTTTTAAACTTGATTTAGTGCATAAATTTAGTGGAAGGAGTGGTGCTAAGTTATAAGTTAAATTCTATCTGTTCCGCAGAAATTTGTATATTTTTTTTGTTTGAACGTCCTACACAAATTTATATATTTTTTGAAAAAATATTAATTTATATATACACTCACAAACTAATATATATTTATTTATATACTATTATTTCATATATAAAATATATTTTTACTACTCTTTTCAAAAAAAAATATGTCATTTCATAAAAAACAAATACCTATGGATGGAAGGGGGACTAACCAAATCAAGCATATCAAATCGAATATAAAGGGAAAACGACAAAAAATATTGACTAAATAATTCTTGTTCCAAAATAGAAGTGACTGCAGGAAATTGGAGGAAAAGGACTGGAGGCAACGTCTTCCTCAACAGACTCTCCACTCGCTCGCACTCCCGTACTCACAGTCAGCACACTGGCAAAAGTGAAATATCAAAATTAATTAACTGCTTTCCTTTCCTTTTGTAAAGAGCGATGCTATTTCAGTCAGTCATGGCCGCCTTTGGCAGCTATGGTGCGCTTGGTTGTCGCGGGAACTGTTTTTCTCCGTGATTCTCAGGTGAGCTCATGAGCCAGACTTTTGCACTTTTTCTTTTTCCTTTTTTGTTTTGATCAAAGTAATAATTTATTAGTTTTGAATAAACTTCCTCCTCCTTGAGTCTTTCACTGTTTGAAAATCTGAAGAAAGTTAGTTCTGCCTCAATAATATGACTTTGATTGGTGAAGTGAGGGTTGATCTTTTCCATTCATCGAGTACCGCAGCTGTGCTAAACTGTGATTCCTTTTTCTTGTTAATATGTTGAAATTTAGGTAGATTGGGTTATTGCTCTAGCTGTATGCGAATGCCTATTTTGCTGTTTAGATTACTTTGCTGTGTTGTTGATTGACTTCCTTTAATTTCTGAGGCGAATCGTTTTGAATCTGAATCAGTTTGACCGCTGACCACTTCTGCAATTCAGGGGTCCAGTTAGGTGGTTGCAGTGCAGCTGATATTGTGCATTTCCAAGTTTTTTTAAATATCTTCATTTTAATGAATAAATTCTGATACATAGTTTTTTGGTATCTTCGTACTTTTACCATATTGAAATGTTAGTAGGCATGGAATTTGTTTACTACTTAAAACTGTAATCGAGCTTCGTAGTGGAACTTTAGTTCGCTTCGCTCTGCTATTGATTTGTACTCCATTAAACTTTGTTAAGAATTCTCATCATACATATTTAGCTTGTTGGTTATTAGCAGATAAAAACAAATATGTCCAAACATAAGGGTATGTTAAGATAAATTCTTGATGCCTCCTACCAAAATGTTGAAGATCATGGAAACAACTTTCATCATTTGAATCTAAAATTGCATTGTTCAATTAATTCATCAACACATGTATTTTAGGAAAGTACTTTCTGTTTTAATAGCAATTATCAGTGAATTTATCAGCATGTTCATTATGGAAAGTGCTTCTTCTATTGTAAAAGCATCTTTGGCGTTCTGCTGCCTTTGCCATTGATTGCTTTATTCTATGTCTTCTGATCATCATATATTTTCTGTTATATAATTTCTCAGGCTAAATTAAGGACCAAGTAAACCGATTAGATATAGTTTCTTGAAAGAGCTTGCATTTAAAGAGAACTGTGATTGGAAAAACCATTTGATTTCATAACAAGCGGAAAGTTGATCCTTGATGAGTTGATCCATTACAATTAAAGTATGGATCAAGGAAGATCACATTCTAGAGCCCAAGGCTCAGGCTCAACACCATCCGAGGAATCATCTTTAGATCCTGAGAAATATTCGTCTAATAATTTTTGCCATACTTCATTTAGCCCTCCACCACTTCAGCCCCATGCATCAGCTGGACAACATTGTGAGGGTACTACTGCCTACTTTTCATGGCCTTGCAGAATAAAAGATGATGCTGAAGAGAGGGCAAATTATTTTGCTAACCTACAGAAAGACATTTTAGCTGAAACTCATGGCCAATTGCCAGAAGGTCAACGAGCAAATACCTTGTTGGAGCTAATGACAATAAGGGCATTTCACAGCAAAATCCTTCGATGTTACAGTCTTGGAACAGCAATTGGTTTTCGAATTCGACGGGGGGTTTTGACAGATATACCCGCAATACTGGTTTTTGTGTCGAGGAAAGTTCACAAGCAATGGCTTACTCCAATCCAGTGTCTGCCTTCTGCTTTGGTGGTAATAACAAAGCCCTTCTTGTTTCTCTTTGAACCTTCAATTTTTGGATGATCTCATTTTAATACAACTTTTTTTGTTTTCTACACATGGCAGGAATCAAAACCAAAAAAAAAAAAGACTGAGTTCAGGATTTCTTTCTCTAAATTTTCCTGAGCTCAGGATTTCTTTTTCTAAATTTCTTTTGTGGCTTTGATCTTTTTGGCTCTCGTGATGTCAAGATTTACTGTTTGAATGCTCAGTTAAATACCTTAAAATTTTAATGGCTTTTACAACTTCAGGGACCAGGAGGTGTATGGTGTGATGTGGATGTGGTGGAATTTTCTTATTTTGGTGCTCCAGAGCCTACACTCAAGGAACAGTTATACACTGAGATTGTGGATGACCTACGTGGGAGTGATCCTACCATTGGTTCTGGGTCTCAGGTACATATATATGTTCTTATTGACAATAACTCACTTGAAAGATGCTCTTCTAGGTGCGTTTAATTGATCTCTTGTTGGAAGTTTATTGCAATATACCTAGTGGGACCAGCTAATTTCATGGGGAGTAGTTGCTGAACCATATTGCGCAGTTTTAATGATGTCAAGATCTGCAAAAATGATTGTATAAAATAATTCTTTTGTTACCTCAATCCAAATGTATACAGAATTTATAAACAAGCGCTTCAAATTATTCCATGATGAATTGAATTAATGAAAATTTATGCTAAAAATTGATCAATGACTTGGAACTCTAGGAAATATGTAAGGACTTCTAATTTAGGAAATCAGGAAGCATAAACATGAAGTTGCATATATTCAGTTGGTTATGTATATGGTCTGTGCACCTAATGTAAAACATTAAAAAAAAAAGATTTATATGAATATTCTCTATTTCATATGAGATCATCTTTTCCTTTTGGGTCCAGTTCCATTGCACCTTGTTTCCTGGAGAATGTTCAGATAATCAGTTAGGTTGATTTTCTGGATATTTCTTATGCACTAATATAGCATCACAAAAATTCCTGTAATTTTAGGTTGCAAATCAGGAAACTTATGGAACTTTGGGTGCTATTGTGAGGAGCCAAACAGGTAATCGACAAGTTGGTTTCCTTACTAATCGGCATGTCGCAGTTGATTTAGATTACCCAAACCAGAAGATGTTTCATCCTTTACCACCGACACTTGGACCTGGGGTTTATCTTGGTGCAGTTGAAAGAGCAACTTCATTCATTAGAGACGATCTATGGTTTGGGATATTTGCTGGCATTAATCCAGGTTAGTTGTTATTCTGGTTTGTTTGAAGGTGCATCTAAGCAACATTTGTATGAAATCGAGGGTAATACTGTCAATAGGATCCAAATGTTGGTTATGGACAATATAATGAATTTATTTCTTAGTTTTGCCCTTCTCTATCCTCTTTCCATATATTGATGAATGCTTCTATGCATCAGTTGCACTCACGAACATTTTTTAATGGTATTAATTGTTTACTAAAAGATATTAGTTGGTCGTTATTAGCTGCTTTCCTAAACATTATTAGTTGTGCACCAGTTCTAACCTTGACCATCCTTTTTAGTACTGGCCTAGTAATGCAATTTAATTACATGCAGAGACATTTGTCAGAGCAGATGGTGCCTTTATCCCATTTGCAGATGATTTTGACATGACCTCTGTAACTACATCTGTGAAAGGGATAGGAGAGATTGGAAATGTCAAAAGAATAGACTTACAATCTCCAGTTGACACTCTTGTCGGGAAGCAAGTGATGAAGGTTGGAAGAAGTTCAGGTTTGACTGCTGGAACGGTATTGGCATATGCTCTCGAGTACAATGATGAAAAAGGGATATGCTTTTTGACTGATCTTCTCGTTGTTGGTGAGAACCAACAAACATTTGATCTTGAAGGGGATAGTGGGAGTCTCATCATATTAAAAGGTGATAATGGAGAGAAGGCACGCCCAATTGGGATAATTTGGGGGGGAACTGCTAATAGAGGCCGTCTTAAGCTTAAAGTTGGCCAGCCTCCGGAAAACTGGACTAGTGGCGTCGATCTTGGGAGGCTACTCAATTTCCTCGAACTTGACCTCATCACTTCAGAAGAAACGCTAAGAGGTTGGTATATTTTTGTTTTAGATTTTATGCCACTCCTTTTATATCACTTGCACTTAAAAAATAGTCTTTTTTTTTCATTTTCATCCATTTGACTCATGCAGTGTATGAATAAAATATTTACCACAGTGTGGGGCATAATTGTTTCATGTCATATTCTGTCTCATGGTTTGGCTATGAATGAATGGAGCTGTTAAAGTTTGTCTGGCTCAGTTTAAAACCTGAGCTTATGTTTGTAAAAGAAGAGCTCAAACTTGATCTAGCTCGATTAAAAATTGTCAAACTTTATTATTCTTATTATATCGATATTCCTCTTATCATAGTATTGACATCTAAAATTTTAAAATAGTGTGAAATTATTACTTCCTCTGTCCCATTTTAATTTTGTCCCAAAATAATTTTCATTTTGAACTAATATAATTTAATATCATAATCCAAATTTTCCCTCCTCGTTTTATGCTTGTTTTAGTGTTAATTGTCTTTCTACCAAAATAATTGTCATTTTGCACTAATATGTGAGAATTTAATATCATATTCCAGTTTTGCCCCTCTACTTGTTTTTTGTGACAGTATAAAATAATTAAACAAATTTACTCCAGGTAAATAAACAAATAGGTAAAATGTTGCACTGCACATATTTATAATTTTATTGCTATTTAATGATTTTCTTAATTGGTGAAACATCCTTAATCGACAATTAAAATTGGGAGGGAGTAATATTTTTGTTAAATGTATAATTGTTATGCCCAAACCATATGCATAACCAACTGAATATCTTATTACCATTAATTAACCTTAGTATAGCTTCAGAAGAACTCTGAGGGGGTGGGTCTAAATTTTAGGAGAAGAATGATAGAGGAATATTGTTGAGAAGATATTAATTTCTTATTGTTTTTATCATGGTTTGAGTTGCATGTATATACAATTTTAGGTTGGAACAATGTGTTGTGATCTTGTATTATCATTTGGTATAGTTGCAGTTCAAGAACAAAGAGCTGCTTCCATGACAGTCGTTGGATCAACTGCTGGCGACTCGTCGCCTCCTGATATAATGCTCCCAAAGGACAAATCTGAACCATTGGGTCTTCACATCCAACAAATCCCTCTAGAAGATGGTGTTGGTGCAGGTGCGCCAGATATAAACTCATCTCCCACAGAAGGTGCACTAGATTTGGAAGATGGGGTCAGCGCTGGTCCAAGTTTCGAGCATCAGTTCATACCAAGCTTCATCGGACGGCCCGTAGTGCATCAGGATGATCAGCAGGATAAGTTGGAATCGGAGAATCTGTCTGTTTTGAGAAATGCTTGTGATGAGGACCTCAGTTTTTCGTTGCAATTGGGGGAAAACGAGCCCAAGAGAAGAAAATCCGAACCTGCTCATAACAAGGATGACACGAAGTGAGTTTTGTCCGAGATTTTTCTTTGCTGGTTTGTGTGCTGTGTTACTTCTTTCATCATGCTGTGGCTTTCTTGCCTTTCAAGCTGAGGTAAAGCCTACTTTTAATTGTACATTGGATTATGCAAGCTTTGAGACCCTATTACTGAATAACTTCTAATTTAGATTTTGTGGTGGATTTTACTTCTGCCGGTAAAATTTTCTTGTACTTGAAGTGTGTCGTTTGTTCCAGTTAGAGTGCTTCTTGGAGCCTATGGAGTGAACAATAACTTTGTTTTTCTTCTGCTCTTGTCGCCAGATGAATGTTTTGGGTCGAGTCTGATTTGTTTTGTTCAGAGAAGTAGGATTTTTATTTTTTAAGGTGTATTTGGTTTAAAGGATAAATTTATCTAATCTTCCTAAAATAAATATTCTGAAAACAAGATATAATTTTATCAAGAATTTTTAACCAATAAAAGTGAAAGCACGGAAATTTCCTTGTATTTATTCACGAAATAGTTTTATTTTCAGACAGATTGGAACGACTGATCCTAGCGAAATCAAATATCATGCATAAAGTATTTCTTTTCCAAAAAAAAAGGTAGAAAAGTGGCTTTTTTGGATATAAAACGATACAGTGAAACTATTATTAGTAGTCATAGACTGATCCTATCATCGTTTTATATGAGATACTCCATCACGCATAATGATCTATAGCAGTGGCATCTAAGGGTAGATTCCACGTGAAGTAGGAAAATAATTTATAAATTAATTATATTAATTCAAAAGTAATACGAGATGGAGTTTGATTGGTGACTAATTAAAATACCACTAAATTAATGCAAATAAAAGAGAACGAAATAAAATATAATTAAGATCAAGAAGAAAATAATATTCCAATTCTAAATTCATTATTCTCACAATTTATATTATCCTAATTAATCATGTGACAAATTTACTCCAATTTCAAATCATGACGCTCAGTTAAACCGAATTAATTATTAAGATTAACTAGTTTAGAGACGCTCGTTAATTAACTCTATTTAATCAAAAAATCTAATGAGACGCTCGCTAGATTTAATTTGATAAACGCATTCAACCACTAAATTAATAGAAAGACTGGACTGCAAAAAACGAAACGTTCGCTTCACATAACTCAAATCTGTATTTCCCTTAGTGAATGATGCAATATTTGTTACTCGTGAATATATCCTATAAAAATTACGGATTATAATTTGTATTCTAACTGTAAAATTAAATGTAAATTAACCTAGCATGTCATTACTAAATTAATTATAAAAATCCCTGAACATGCAACCAAGTAATACGGAATATAAAATAAGAACACGTCACAAGAAATTAATTAAAAAATAATATCCACACATTAATAAACAAATTCAATATCCATTAAATTAGAATATAAAAAGACTATCCACACATTAGTTATGAAGTCTACAAAATATAAATTTAAAAGCATAATAAAATATCAAAGTTGACGCAAAATAAAGATTACCCTAATTCCTCATTGCCGCGTACGTGTCTGCCTTCGTCAATTGCCGCTGCCCTCTTGTTTCCTTAATTGCACATATATCTCTTTTTTCCATAATGGTAAAAGAAAAAAACGTGGGACTTTTCTTCCCAATTAATTAACAAGGCCCATTCACCCTCCAATTATAAAGGCTAAATGGGCATTTGTTCATGTATGGCTTGCATTCTTCTGGATGGGCTTTTATTTATTGGGAACCTTCTTGCTCAATTTAATTCTTCTCAAAATTTATTCTTGAAATTTATATAAGTAAAAAAAATACACAATATCAATATAATTAAGTATAATAAATAGAACTTTTATAAATCAAAATATCATATAAATTTCTACTTATCACATAAAGTATTTTTTTTCCAAGAAAAATAGTAGAAAAGTGACTTTTTGAATATAAAATGATATAATGAAACTATTATTATTAGTTATAGACTATGTTTGGGTTAAATGATAAAATTATCTATCCGTTCAAAACATGCATTTTTTTTATGAATGAATAATTTTATCTTTTAAACCGAACAAATCTAAGAACTAAGAGTGTCAAGAATACTGTAAATTAGAACAACGCATGCAATTTATCTGTAAAGATTGTGTGATTGTTTTTTTATTGCATTAAAATTATGTTAAATTATTTATAAATTATCACGTGAACATTTTAACATTGCGGTATATGTATAGAGCTGTCAAAATGGGCCGGCGGGGCGGGCTGAAAATATGGTGGATCGTAAAAACTCCAACCCAACCCATTTAATGGCGAGTTGTAGGCTTTGGCGGGCCATTTCAATTTTTTTTTTTAAATATAGATAAGTATGAATTATACCTTCAACTAAATTTATTAAATAAAATCACATAATTAATTTAAAACTAAGATCTCACCACGAGAGTCACAAGTCGCATAACGTAAAGTTCGTCAAATATAATAAAAATCTCATTTTATAAAATAAAGTTCACAAAATAATTAATATTTTGAAGATATAAACTTAGCACAAACAACAAAATCACTCAAAATTCATCAATCATTACATTATTAAAATCATCTTGGCGGCGGCGATTGACTACGCCGGAGCCGGAAGACTGCGTAAAGTGGCACCGTTATTAACTACCATGGCTGAGGTTTGAAGCTTAGCTACTAGGTTTGTTGTTTTTCTTTTGGTGAGAGGACAGCGACGATTTATTATTTTATTGAAAAGGAATTAAGAAAATAAATAATAAAAATTATAAATTTAAGAATTAATTAAAAAAATATTATATATAATACATGTATTAATGTATATATACACACATATAATATATATATATATATAATAAATAAGAACTGGTGGGCTGGCCCACCCTGCCTAACCCGCGACCCAAACGGGCTGGCCCGTCTAGGCTCGCTTCCATACGGGCTTAAAAATGCTTGGTTCAACCCTCATTTTATTATGGCGGGGCGGGCTAGCCCAACGGACTCAATCCATTTTGACGGGTCTATATATATATGTATACTAATTAGAGATGTTAAACGGGTCGCGGGCTAGCAGGCCGGCCCGTTTAACCATGTAATTTACAGGGTTAGGTCCGAGCATATGGCGGCCCGTATAAACCGAGTTTTTTTTGCCCGGACCGGTTAGCCCGCGGGCTAAACGGGCTAGCCAGCCAGTTTTTCGGGCTGACACGGTAGCCAGTTTTTTTAAAATTAAATTAATTATATTATATATATAATATAAATTTGAAACTTGAAAGTGGGTTTGGTAACCTGGTTCTCTCTCTGACTCTCACGGACTCACGTTGTAAACATGTAATTAGTATTTAGTTATTATTCATTTATTCTTATTAATTATTAACTACGAATTAAAAATAGTTAATGTGTGAATTTTTTAAATGTGTGAATATTATGTTGATGTGTTTATTAAATTTTAGTTAATGTGTGAATTTTTTGGATTATGTTGTTAATGTGTGAACTTTATGGATTATGTTGTTAATGTGTAAACTTTAGGGATTATATTGTTAGTGTGTGAATTTTATGTTGTTGATGTGTGAACTTTATGAATTATTTTAGTTATTAAGTCATTAGTTGTATTTTATATTAAATTTTAATTTTTTTACCCTGAGCCCATTAATGGCCCGTTTTTTTTTTATCGGTAAATGTTAGTTGTTAGTAGTTAAGTTAGTTCACCAAGTCTGCTTACACCCCATATCTCCAAGTCCAACCTTATATCTCCCATCTCCCAATTCGTTCCCAGAGGGAATCGAACCCGGGTCACTCACTCAAGTGAGGAGCCCGGTGGCCAGGTGAGCTAGCCCACCTGGTTCCATTAATGGCCCGTTTAGCCCGCGGACCGCTAGGGTTAGGTCCCGATTATTAGTGATGATGAAGATGAGCCGTGGCTCGAACTTGAAAATGACGAAAGCGAGTAACTAAAATTAAAATTTGGTTTTCTTTTACTTTTTTTATTTTAAATATTTAATTTTTTTAATAATTCAAACAATAAAAAATATTAAAAAAAAATCTGTTCAGCGCCAATTGGCCGGTAGGCCCACCTTGATCCATCTAGTCAATCTAAACTCCTTTGAAATGATTTTTTTTATACAAGTAGCAATACTCAAATTTCAAGGGAATCAAATTTGTAAATGGTTGTAAAAAAGGACTTCAAACAAATTCATAAAAGAACTGTGCAGTTTCAAAATGCAATTAGTTCAAAGATAAATTCAGTTTCATGAATTTGTCCAAGATAAAGGTTATATACAGTACTTAAACATTTTTTTGGGTTGAAGTATTTTTAAAATTTAGAGAATTTTTAAATCTATATTTTTTTTAGAGTTTTTTTAGTAGGGTAAGTTTAAAGTTTAAACTTTGTGATGTAAGAGAAAATAAAAATACAATATTTATTGAGTTGAGTAAAAATATAATAATAGTTAATATGCTTATATAGATTATTTATGGCTTAGTCTCATATGCACCTGGTGCACGGTGCAATTCTTTTATTTTTAAAAAGTTACACAAAATATTACTGAAAAGTTACACATATTAATACTGAAAAGTAATCTTTAATGGTGTAACTTTTCAGTAATAAGTGATGTAACTTTTTAAAAATACACTTGAGTTGCACGGTGTAACTGGTGCACAAGAGACTTACTCATTATTTATAGGGTGCTAAGACTGGATTAAGATTTTAAAATTCTATTTTTTAAATCCAAACTAGAATAAATTTTAGTTTTTAAAATACAAATTTAGATTTTTAAAACTAAAAAAGAACACCATAAAGATATAAGAATACAATAATATCATTTTCTAATATAATCAACTATAATTCATTATATTCATAATTTGAGAAAAATAAAGAATTTCGAAGGAATTCGACGGTGACAAGATGACGACTGACCACATGTGTAACAAAATTTAATGAATTATATTTGATTAAATTATAAAAAAGTTATAGTACATTTATATATTTTTTAAAGGAGGAATTGTATTTATAAAACATAGGTTTGTGTTGTGTGTAGGCACCCATTTGAAGTGTACACACCTAAATATATAATTATGTATAATAATATATTATATGACCAATATGTCTCTCATAACTTGATAAACCACCTTTTTAAATTAAAATTCTGGGAACAAACTCCACATCACGACTCTAAGTTTACCGGAAAATAGACACTCTATATTATAATTATGGTCGTTCATTATCGTTATCTCCTCATTGCGTTAAGATTTTCCATTATGATTCTCCTCTAAGCTCCTATTGGAATACTTAAACATTGTGATTTCAAGCAACACATAGTTTGTTTATCGGATTCGGATGCACCCATCCAAAATTCAATTGAACATAAAAGGTTTCCAAAAATGTGATAGAGTACACAAACCTATTCACTATTGAGCAAGACACACTATTTAGCAGCCACTTACATAAAAATATGAGAAGAGGTTTGAAGCATTAATGAACAAGGTTTTTCATACTCCTACGACAGAGCCCCCTAATGATTAGAGTAATAATCGCATCATATTACGTGTATTTGAGCATGTTATCTAGTGATTTATGTGCATTATTTACCCTATTGAGCTATATATTGTTACATTCACCCTTTTGTGGAGAAAAGTTGGTTTTATAAGTGAAAACGGGCAAAATCAAGGAGATTGTGATAAAGGAAGATGATGTGATCCAAGAGTTTGAGCGAGCTTAAATGGCCAAGAGAAAGACCCTAGGAAGCTTGAACGTGCCAACGGATCAAAATGGAAAAAGTCGAAATCGAGCGTCGGAGGTTGGCCTTCAGACCGAGTGTCTGTTGTGCTCAGACCGAGAGGCCCTTAGCCTTAGACCGAACAGTTTTAGCTTTGTCTCCAGATTGAGTCGGCGCCCAGTCTAGCCAGATCAGGCAGTCCTTCTTCTTTGTCCGAGCACCAAAGCGAGCGGCCAGACCCGTCCCAAAGAATATGGAGGCCCTGTGCTACTTTTTAAAATAAGGCCTTAAATGCAATTATTGAAGTTAAAAAATTAGAGAAGATTAAACAATTGCCAACATAAATAAAAAAAATTGGTCGTTAAACACCATGAATTTGGTGACTTTTTTGAGAAAAAATTAATTAAAATTAAATTAAGGAGGAAAGTACAAGATTTTTTGCTCAAAAATTTTTCTTGATGTTATAGTATTTTTTTATGTGAATTTGCAATAGTATATTTTATAATTGTTGAAAAAAATATGTTTCAATATTTGAAAAATGTAAAGTACGTATTTATAGATAAAATCTCATATCTTAACTGAATAACAAACTTCCTAATTTTTTGTGTTTGAAATATAAGAATAATTTTATTAAGATTTATCTATATTAACTTAAAAAAAATTTAAAATTGGGCCCCCTAAATTTTGGGGGCCCTGTGACATGTCACTGAATGAACATGCTAAAGAAGGACCCTGCGAGCGGCCATCCGGAGGGGTGTTTTTTAGGGCAACTTTGACATTTCATCCATTTAATGAGGGACAATCAAGTCATAACGTTTTGACACCTATAAATAGCACTAAATTCATATTTTGGAGAAGCTTTTGATGATTCTAAACATTCTTATATTAGATAGAGGTTAGATGCAAGTTACTTGTTGGTAATTTTGTAATTAGGAAATTTGATTTCACAATTACTTTTGATCTAGGCGATAGATTTTCGATCTGTTTGTTTCATTAGATTTCACATTAGATTTTCTACGTAGGTATGGTAGGATTTTGCGTTTGGAGTTACGGATTGGATTTTCATATTGAAGGTAGATTGCTTGTAATTTCAATTTCATCTAAAATTGGTAAGTTTTTTCATTACTTTGCTATTTTTGTTTTAGATATGATTTCCATTAGCTTAATTGTTGTTTGTTCTTCACAATTAGCCATAGGCTAATCCCCTTGTGCATTGGGGATATGGATATTATGGGGTAGTTTGATTGTTTATGATTCCAATGCATGTGTGAGCTAATTATGTGTATGAATTCTCTATATTAATGTTTGCTTGAACTATTGGTGGATGCTTTTTGATGTTTTGATCATTAATTGAATTTGCAATATATGAGAATTGAGTTAGTTCAATTAGGATTAGAATAAATAATTGTGCACACCAAGTTTTTGTGCTATGGTTTCTATATCAATGAGAATTGCTTGATTCTAGGAACCACTTAATTGAAGTATTATGTGTTTAAGTGAGAACTTAGGCATTTGATAGAGTTTTATGACTTAATTCTTGCCCTTAGTGACCCTCATGCATGCTTGGAATATCAAGTAGTTAAATGATCCATAAATGAAATACCTCAATGCATTCTACCAACATTTGTTCACTTGAAATAAGTGATAGTTAGCTTTTGATTTGATTGCACTAAGTAGACAGAACCCAAATATTGTCTTTTACATTTTCTTAGATAAATCACTTGTTAAACATCCAAACCTAGCATTTCAATCATTGTTTCCGTTGGTTCGAAATTTAACTTGGTCACTTGTCTTAACACAACAACGATCACGTACACTTGCATGTTGCATACTAAAATTAGGCAAACACTGACCCAACAAATCATAGTTCTTTTGTAAGTAAAAAAAAATTTCAGGGACTGTGGCAATTTTTTTAATATTAACTCAGCCAAAGTTAGAAAGAAAAAAAAAAGAATTTTTTTGGCAACTACAACCAAAATTTAACTCAGATTTTGGAAAAAAAAAATTCTCTTAGATATCGGTAAAATGAAACCAAAATTCTTATAAAGTTTCAGTTCTTTGTTTCAAAATTTTAATCAAATTTCTCTTATGTCTCTTATAGAATGGAAAAAAAAATGAAGAAGATAGACGATAGTTGAGAAACCTTACCTGACAGATGATTTGTGTTAGCTATGGTGGAGACGCGCCGCTTGGTGGAGATAATGCGTGTGCAAAGGCGAAACTTGAGAGATTGCGGGCGATGAAGGCGACGAGAAGACGTGGGCGGTGATAGGTTGTGTTTCGGACAAAGGTTTCGTAATTTTTTTTTCCGAAAAGGATAGGTTCACGTTTGGTGTAATAGTGGAAGAGTAATATTTAGGAATTTTATGTGGGTGCACTGAACTTTAGACGAGTGCAGTCAACTAATGTGTGCACTCCAAATAATAGTTGGTGCATTTAAAGTGGGCCTAAATATAATCTAAAGAAAGTAGGGAAAGGGGTTGTATAACTAAAGCCCAAAGGAAGGCCCACCCAAAATTTATCTCCTTTACCAAAAACTCCTTCTTTCATTACAGGACTGTTCCTCTCCGAATCTTAGCCAGGTTAGGGTTTATCGAGGGATTTGATACGATACGAGCTTCTCCAATGGCGAAACCCCCCCGTGGCCGCCCGTCGTCGCCGTCGGGATCACGTTCTCGCTCTTCCTCCCGTTCACGCTCTCGCTCACGTTCTGTTTCTGGTTCGGACTCCCGCTCTAGCTCGAGGTCGCGTTCCCGTTCAAGATCATTCTCTTCATCGTCCTCTCCTTCCCGCAGTGGAAGTTCTCGTGGCGCCAGCCCTGCTCCTCCGCGGAAAAGGTGAATTTTACTTCCACCACTTTATTCATTTGAATTTTGCTCATTTTTAATGAGTATTAGATATCAGGAATTATGTCAAGAAAAAGAAGTTCTCGTATTGCATGTGGTCACTAGCCAATTTTGTATTTACTCTATTTGTTTTTTGGGATTACTGATTCTTACCTTCAATGGTCCAGCAGTGTAGATTTGCTAGACATGTTAACGTGCCCCTAATATTTTTTTTTCTAACCCGTTAGTGCAGTTTCAAAGTGGAACTTACTGTGTAGTAGGACAGGATAAGTCCATCAATTTGTTACACGATGATTGAGTGGTTAATGTACATTATCTTCTTGGTCTTCTTTTGGTTGAGCTGGATTTTACTAAACAATGTTATTCCCCCTATCCCCTGGTTTTGTGTAGTCCTGCTGAAGGAGTTAAGCGTGGTCGTTCACCTCCACCACAAACCAAGAAAGGTTCCCCACCTCCAAGGTGAGAGTGATTTTTCATTAAGTTGAAAGCAAGAGTTGTTCAATTTTGTTTCTTGATGAAGTCATGACCTAATGACCTGTACTTTTTCAGTACATCCACTACCTTGAAACCACCTCTTCTAGTTTTTATTCCATTTGTTAAATACTCATTGATGTGTTGTCTGTTGGCAGTACTTGAAAATTAATTTACTCTATCTAATTTTCATATGTTTGATTTTGCTTGTTATTTATATTTGAAAAAAAAAAAACAGACCGTGACACAATGAAACTGCCATGATCTATTTATGTTAAAATTTGTTCCTTATTATATTCATGTTTAGATGAATGTCATCTTATATGGGTTTGTTGTGTCGTTTTATTGTCTCCCACCTTTTGAATATCATTTTTATGAAGAATTTCATTGTTTCTGTTGGCTCAGCCATATTTTCTTACTTATAAGCTTATTGTTATCATTAATAATCTGTTTATTCTGCACTTGGCAGTTGGCAGTATGCTGATGTACTCTCATTCCTCTTTGTAGTGTTGTCTGGTTTCTTTGTCTTCACACTGAAGATCATATTTGGTGTATTTATCCCTAAGCTCTATCATCTTTGTCTCCAGGAAATCTTCTCCTGTTCCTGAATCTCTTGTGCTGCATGTGGACCAGCTTAGTAGGAATGTTAATGAGAACCATTTGAAAGAAATATTCGGTATATTTATTGTATTTGTTGGATCCTAATTGTGTGTTATATCATTTGTTATTAACTGTTGAAATAGATATACTATAAGCTTGTAGTATTGGGGGCTGATCAACTGGTGATCATTCGTAATGAATTTATTAAGATGTTTTGTGGTTTCTCACTTTCTCTGAAGCTCTTATGGTCATTTATGCGATAGAGAGCAGTCGCGGGCACTGGGAAGGGGTTCATTGTAGTTTTCTGGAGTGTAGATAGTGTTCCTAAACCCTAACCCTAATCTCTCCTTTTCAAATTAGAAAGTCTTTGTTGCTGTGTTATGTAACCTGTCATAGTGTCATGCTCATATGATGACTCTGTATAGAGAATTTTAGATTTTTGCATCTGGTATGTTAGAAAGAGCATTTATGAAATGTTAGGCTTTTATAACTTGATACACCAAACTATATTGAACCTAGCAACCATTTTCATGTGTGTTACTTTTCTAAATTGATGACACATTCTAATATTTTATTGATCTTGTTCTTAAGGATTGGTTTGTTTCCTGCATCTTGTTCTTTTTTACAGGTAATTTTGGTGAAGTGGTGAATGTTAGGCTGGCCATGGATCACGCTGTGAGTTTTCTTGTTTTGTTTGCCCAGTGTCTGTCATTTCCTCAGTACCATCTATGCATTCTTTAATTTTGATATTTTAAATTTACAGGTTAACCTTCCTAAAGGATTTGCCTACGTTGAGTTCAAGATTAGGGCTGATGCTGAAAAGGCCCAATTGCACATGGATGGTGTATGATTTTGTTAAATTTCATAGTCCAGTGATTTTTGTGCTTCTCTTTGCTTGTAATACAATTTTTATCTACTATATATTTGCAGGCTCAAGTTGATGGTAAAGTTGTTCGTGCCAAATTTACATTACCTGAGAGAAAGAAGGTTGCTTCTCCTCCTAAAGCCGTTGCCACTGCATCTAGAAGAGATGGGTCAAAAGCGGAGGATGCTGCTGCAGATGGTGACAAGGATGGGGCAAAACGACCAAGAGACGGTGAGAACTTTTTTGAATGCAAATGGATAGTTATATGAATTTCCTTTTGCTGGTCATTGTTGCTTAAGAAAAACTTTTATCATATCATCAGTGTCCCCTCGTCGAAAACCCCTCTCTCCACCTCGACGAAGGTCTCCTGTAGCACGAAGAGGTTCTCCCAGACCGGATCAAGATTCTCCACCCCCACCTCGTCGTAGAGCTGATTCTCCTTATCGACGAGGCTCCCCACCGCCTCGGAGAAGGCCTGCTTCTCCTGTCAGAGGTCGTTCACCCTCTCCTCCAAGGCGTTTCCGCTCTCCTCCAAGGTTGATTATTTTGCACAAATATTCCTGCATTTTGATTTGTTACCTATGCAATTTTTTTTGTATTCTTTTTAATGGGCAGGTGGTTTCTGGCGGCAGTTTCTGATATGTTTTGTTCTTAACAGGGGATCTCCAAGAAGAATTCGTGGCAGTCCTGTTCGTCGTAGGTCTCCACCTCCACCCAGGCGCCGGTACGTTAATTATAAACGAAGACTTATAATTCAACATTCTTATGCACTCATACTTGGAACTTCCGTTTCGTTCGGATTCATCTTAATCCATCTTCACTGAGAAATTAGAGTATTCTTTCTTAATGGAGGTGTATTTATAGGTGTGAACTTGGTCTAGTCAGATTATCATGTGCTGATGTGCATTTGACTTTTTAGATATCTAAGGTTGCACAATTGTGATACTAATTGCATACATTGATGTTTGAAAGATGTTTAGGGCCTTTACGCAGATTGGACCGTTATTTTTGGCCAAAAAAAAAAAATCCTTTTATATTTTTCTGGCAGAACTACTTCCTTCGTAGAGTAGAGTGTTGACAATTTTCTGCTCCCGCCTCTCCATGTGAAAGGGACAGCCGTGGTTTGAGATTATGCTGTAAACATTGTCTTATTGGGGCGGTGGGTGGTCTCCATGCATTCTGGAACTTTGGAAGATCTGATAATTTATCAAGTGTTTTTGTGGTTCTTTTGGAGCGCACTTATGGTCCTATATGTGATGTAATATGGCTGGCAATAGGGCACTTTGAAGGGGTTCATAGTGGTTTTCTTGAATGTAGATAATGACCCAAAACCCAAAACTGTAATCAGTCCTTTTCACATTACCAAGCATTTTTTGGTGTGCGAAGTTAGTTTTCATGCATCATATGATGACTCTGAATTGAGAATAGGGCTTCTGGTATGTTATGACTTATGACTTATGACTTATTAATGATGTAAGGATTTTATAACATAATACACCAAACTATAGTGACTTGGCAACTTCGTCCACGCATCTTGCTTTTCTTATGCTAAATATAGTTCATTGTGAATTCACTTTTATTTGTTTATTGGCTGTTTGTATAATGTTTGTAGTGATCCATTACCAATAGTATTATCATTTTGTCTTTATATAATAAATTGATTTTATGATATAGTTCTCCAAGACGTGCTCGCAGTCCTCCTCCAAGAAGGTCACCTATAGGTCGCAGACGATCTCCTATTAGGAGGCCAGCTCGTTCTCCATCACGATCACCCTCTCCTAGAAGGTCATGTATATGTCAGTTTTAGTTAATGTGACGCATTAGTTTCTTAGATCATTTCATCGTTCTCCTTCCCCTCCCTCCTGGTGATTGTTTCCCATCCCTAGGCACAATTGCTTGAGAAATGGGAGTCCTGGGAACAACTTAATATGTTTCTGGACGTATTAAATTGCTATTGTGGTTCCCTTTATTATTTTGTTATCATTTGTCTAACTGGTGTTCGTCTTACAATGGATACAGAGGCCGTGGTGGACCACCTCCTAGACGTGGTAGATCATCGTCTTATTCTTCATCCCCTAGCCCACGCAGGGTATGTAGTATCTCCACTTGGTATTCTTATATGGTAAATTCTTAGACTGGTGGCTAACATCTTGTCAATTTATTGCAGGGACCACGAAAGGTATCACGGAGCCGTAGTCCCCGAAGGTAATTTTCTAGATTGTTTTTTCTGAAAGTTGGTCTTATTTTAAACAAATTTACTGTACAATTGGTTCATACTATCATTTTGCAATATAACAACTAATACTTTTGAATGAAACAACGAACAGTGACAAACTACTACTCCCTCTGTTCCCAATATTTATTTTTACTTTCCAATTTCGTTAGTTCCCAAAATTTATTCTCATTCCCCTTTTAGGAAATACTATTTTATTTTTACATTCACAAATAATCACTTTATTCTTTAGTGAACCCCACAATTATTTCACAATATCCTTTATCTCATTTTTTTTAAAGCTCGTACTACACAAAAGGGAATAACTTTGTGGGACGAAGGGAGTACTATGTTTTAATGTAACAACTATTACTGTTTAAAAATGCACCAAAATGCACGGTGAAATTGGTATACATCTTTTTCGAATCCTGTATGCGTATTCATTACTGTTATCTAAGTCTTTTTCATGTTATGTATCTGTCAGGCCAATGAGAGGAAGAAGTCCTAGCAGCAGCAGCACCACCAGCAGCTCTCCTCCTCGGAAGCCTTAGGCCAGCACTCTAGTTCTGTTGTCAATCACTTAGAGTGACATTGAAGGATCCATTGTATTAATGTTTTGTTGCAAGTGACTAAACTTTTATACATTAAATCTGCTGTAAGAAATTCCTTACCGTACGTTGTGATTTGTATGAATTATTCAGAATTCGTCTACTCTGCAGTTTTGCTGAAATGATTGTAGATGCATCGACGTTGTTTTCATTTCAAATATGAGCTTTTACACAAGTTGCTTGAGATGTTGGTTTTCATTCTGGTAGAGGATCACTAATTGGACACCTCCGGACATGTGAATTGACGGTTCAGATCTTTGGTTTCGTGCGATGTTGAACTCCTTAATATTTTATGACGTCCACGTCTCTCTTAATTCTCTATTTTGTGGAAGATGCACTGTGTATTGACCCTAAAATATTATTGGAGTTGTAGGACATTTTTATATATTCATTTTTGTGGTCAATATTTTTATTAAAATGATAAAAGAATATAATATATCGATATTGAATATAATATATCAATCTGCAATTTTGATATAAGTACTACCTCCGTTCCATGGGAAATTATATATTTTTTTTATTTGAACGTTCTACATAAATTTGTACACTATTAAAAAAAAATATTAATTTGCATGCACATTTATAAATTTATACACATATTTATCTATATGTTACTATTTTATATATAGAACACATTTTTCTTAAAAAATATGCTATTTCGTAAAGTGCAAATTCTTACGAGACGGAGAGAGTTTTTTTTTTCCTTACAAATTGGCTTTATTATTTTTGACAGAATATAAAAAAATATTGATAAATATTGAAAAGAATATTCTAAACATATTGTATTTTATATAAATTTATCACAAATATAAAAGTTGCAGTAAATGTTTATTATAAAATTTTCATAATTTTTAAATTTGATATTTTCATAAATTTAAAATTTTAATATCTTCATCACTACCGATATTTTTAATTTTTCTTGTGATAAATGATTATCATTCACTCTTAAAAAGCATAAAACACATTGTTATTCAAGAGCAGAAGTTCATAATATGAACAAAATAAATAACATGAAAATGTAGTTTCTCTGGACGACCGAACACATCTTCAACAAGAAAGGGCACAAGTGCTAATTTAGAAGCTTTTTAATCAGGTACTGAGGCAACAGAGGTAATAAGAATGTGACTTACAACAGTTAATGTTCGTTTGAGAGTATCTCTCTCAATAACTAAATTACATCTACTAATCTTCCCAATCAATAATATATCCAGGCAACTCGATTGCTTAACCACGAAACGGCTGTTGCTGCTCGAAGGGTAACTCCATCGATGTTGCGTTGCCGTAGAACTCTTCCAAGTTGTAGTACTCCCTTTGTGGAGGAAGAAATATATGTACAACCACGTCACCTGCCAACACACACCACAACTATTTGTTCTCATGTCCTCCATATCTAGAAATCTCTAGGGTGACTTCTTTAATGACATTGGTTAGCATAATTAGCTGTTTTCATTGAACAATATTAGTTGCACATTTAGTGAACCCAAATGTTACTCCTAGAATCAGTCTAATCTAGCCAACAATGTATTATTTAACGACCAACTTCGCTGACCAGTTACATTCTGGGCAACGTGAAAGAATGTGGAGCGAAAAGTTCCAACTTAAGGTTTGTTAGCTCATAACATGATGACTATTTCCTTTTGAATAATCACTCTGATCTACATATTCTTACCGAAGTCCAACAATGTCCAAGAGTTGGGTTTAGTATCCCCAGTTGCAGTTCTTCCATATTTTGTTTCAGCTAAATCTCTTAATCTCGACCTACATAACAACCATGAAACACTCACTTTGAGTTATAAATCAACTGAACTGTTAAAAGGCAACAAAAACCGAAGCTGCCTTACCCAATAGCATCAATTTGCGGCCTTGAGAATGCAGTGGTGATAAGAAAAAACCGGGTCCAGTAAACGAGAGGTTTCACAAACAGAAGCCTTATATCTCCTGCCTTGACATCACTTGCAACATTAGCCAATGCCATAGCGACTACATTAACCACATAATGTATCGGTTAACTGGCTATACAGACAGCAAATGCACTCGTTTTCTCAAACTTCTATCATAAAAGATGTTTGCATGACTAGGTACGAACCGTGGAGGTAAGTACGAGAACTTACAGGACAAGCTTTCAGCATCATCATCTATCTCTGCAGTAGTAGACTTTCGATCATTACTCTGAAAAACCACCTTTCCATACTTTTTGAACAGGTCATCATACATATCATCCGTATCTTCACCAACATTCTGCAAGGAGTTTCAGTAGCTTATCAAATACTTATGCATATGGCCGCTCAACAAGCTTCAACAAGGTTAAAATGTGAGAATTTGCACTCCTAAGATTTCACATTTTTCTTAACAAAGTAGTGACATATGAGAAAATATATGTAAAATTTTGTGAGTATGCATGTAAAACGATGTTTCCTTTTTAGAAGTATGCAAATTGATGTAGGAGATGTAGGAGGTCCAGTTAAAGAAAGTGTGCAAAATCATTTACGATCAACGGAGTACTTGCCAAAACTTTAGGGAGATAAACACTAGAAAGAACTTATATCAGCAATTTACAGAAGCTTAACCATACTTCAATCACATGAATCTTATCCCAGTTATGGTCTATTGTGAGTTAACTGTGCTGTCTGATGAAGAAAGAATACTAGATTCCAAGCTACAGCGTCATATCTGACAAAGAATTGTTAAAATTTTCAATCAAAATTAAAAGCGATAAGAAGAAAGGAAGGTGACTGTACAGAAACCATACTCTACGACTAATTCTGAAAAAAAAAAATCGATATCAGTTCAAGGCAGGCACAAAATCAGCAGAGCATATCCAAACTATAACACAATAAATTGAAATGAATCTGAAATTAATCATACCGAGCCGACAGCCATCCGTGGAAGCAGGGACTTATTGGAACCGCGCATTTGTAAAGACTGCAACCGGGTGAAGTTAGGCAAATAATAATTTCTGGATCTTGGTAAGGGTTCACATTGTCGCCGGAATTGGTCGACGGAAATTGGAATTTTGGCGCTGGAAAGAGTGCAGCAGTGGAAGGGGCCGGAGTAGCTAGTCATTTCCGACGACGGTTATCAACGTCAGAGCATCAACGGATAGCGATGCGGCCACAGAAATGTAAATTCGTGCCCGTAACAGAGTTTGAGAGGGAAGATATTTTTCACCAAAAGATAGAATTGCTGAATTAGAATGCCGATAATTTGAACAAATGATGATGATTTTTTTGTCCAATTGATTTTTGCAAGCCCAATTGTCTACTTCCTTTTTACTTGATTTAATTCAATTTATCGCTTTTTTTTTTTTTAAAATAATAAAAATTTATGGCTCAAATTTATATGCCAACCACTTTTATTAAAATTATACTCACACTAAAATCTTCTTAGTAACTATAAAAAATATCCTCACATTAACCACTCAAAACATGTACATCCATCTCTTTAATTTCTCAAAAAAAAAAAAAAATCAATAAAAAAAGAAATAGCAGAAATATTAAAAATTTTTTTTAAAAAAAACAAGAAAAAAGTATAAGATAAATGAAAAAGCAAAAAAAAAAATTTAAATATTAACACCTACAATATAGTTTTTCCGAAAGAAAAAATATGTTAGCAAAATTTTAGTTTTTTAAAAGGAAAAAACCCGAATTTTACACATTTGCAAAATAAAAGTTTTAATTTTTAATTATATTTTTTAAAATAAAATTACATTTTCGAAAGAAAAAAAAATAATGAAATAATTTGTAAACAAAAAATTTGAACAAATTTTCGGCAAACTTTTGCGAAAAGAGTCAGATGAATACATACTATTGGTTGTAGAAAAAAATCAAAATTATTTTAATTTTTTGAATATTTTTTTTTCAAATAAAATGAAATATATAGTATTTCGATTATCATGTTTACTTTTTAAATTTCTTTAAATATTTTAATTTTTAAAAACAATAGATAATAGGAGAATTGGATTGAGGGAATGGGAAAGCCCATTACAATATGAGGCCCATCAGCCCATGATCATAAAACCCTAGCCCTCTTTCCAAACGAAGCATATATAACGAAAATCGCCAAAGACACCCTAATCTACCATCGGCCTCCCCCAAATTCCTGAGACGCCAGAGGCGAGCAATCTTCAACAATGGTGAAATTTCTCAAGCCAAACAAGGCCGTGGTCCTTCTCCAAGGACGCTTCGCCGGTCACAAGGCAACCATCGTGAAGAACTTCGATGACGGCACACGTGATCGTGCCTACGGCCACTGCTTGGTTGCCGGCATCGCCAAGTACCCGAGCAAGGTCATCCGCAAGGATTCCGCCAAGAAGCAGGCGAAGAAGTCTCGCGTGAAGGCTTTCGTCAAGCTCGTCAACTACAACCACATAATGCCCACTCGGTACACCCTCGATGTTGATCTGAAGGACATCGTTTCCACTGAGACGCTGGTGTCACGTGATAAGAAAGTCACCGCCTGCAAGGAGATCAAGGCTAGGTTCGAGGAGAGGTTCAAGACCGGGAAGAACCGTTGGTTTTTCTCGAAACTCAGGTTTTAAATCGGATGCTTTTATTGTTATTCAGATACTTCGTTGTTCGGTTTCATTTCATTTGGTTCTGTAGTTTGCTTGTTAAAGGTTTTTTTGGTTGACTCCTAATTTCGATATGGAATGTTTATTGATGACATCACAAATTATTTCGAAAGTTGTCGATTATGCAATTATTCTAGTTTTAAGATGCAAATGCGAACTCATATACATACATGGTGATTCATGCTTTGAGCTGATGCTGAATTAAATCTGGAAACGTCTTCATCCCTTTTCTCATTCATCTTGATTGCTTACTTGTTTCATTTTGGGGATAATTCGAATTGATTGAAATATAACCCTAATTTCGCAGCAAGAATGAAGTAGGAAAAACAGTCGTTGGATTTTGTGATTATTAGGCGCAACTAGTACTACCATCAATTTTTTTCCTGAAATTGATTGAATACGCTTTTAAAATCTCTCTGTTTTTTCTGGATGACTCTGTTTTCAAGGGAAATTTTGAACTAGGAATTGTGTGGTATACTCTGTTTTTCTGTTACACTAACAATAATTAATTAGATATAGGCAATTAAATAGGTGTTGATTTGAAATGGTCTAACAGAAATCTAACTCCCGATTTGCATTCCCATTTGTTTCGTGACTCACTGGAATAGTTAAAACTTTTAGATTTAGATTCCGATACAGACATAAAAGGACGTTTTAGGATTATTTGAGATAAAAAAAATTATTTTGGTGATTGATTTGGAAGACCAAGTCTGAGGTAAATTTTTTTTGATAAATATTAATATTGTTTATTTTTATAATTAATTAAACCTACTATTATTGGAATTTTGTTGAAGAAAATATCAAAACAGTGTATTTATGTAATTTTATTAAATGTTTGTTATT
>JAPKLY010000169.1:362079-426306 GCA_026898435.1 Prunella vulgaris | reverse complement strand
ATAATACATAAATCCTTTATTAATAAGCAATATCATCCAATCAATGAAATAAATATACAGAACTCTATAATAAGAGACAGAATGCTAATCAATGAAACTAATCCCAATCAGTAAAAAAGAATATAAATAGCTCCCTAGCCTATGTTCACATAGTTACAATCGATCAACCATAGTGTTGGTGTTGTAATCAGAAACAACAATCCAGGCACCAGCAGCAACATAGTCCAGCCAGACTGTAAAAAGTCATAAATTAGTTCAACCAATCCTTAGTTTAAACATATGAAAATAACATAAATTCTTCCTACTAACCATCCTTTGAGGAAGCCATCTCCTTTAGTTTTGCTCTCGACGGGGCCGTGGCCTTGCTCCTTGGTTGGATAACCCATGGGGGGAGGCGCCGTTACGTATGGACCCTTATACGTATCAGCAGGAGGTGGTGGATATACTGCATCAAACACGTCATCCAAAACACGTAAACCACATTTTTCCAAGGAAAACAAAAACAAGAAACAAACTCGATGTGTGCAACGGTTTCACGTACCGGGAGCTTGATGTTGTTGATCATATTGATTCATGGCTGGTTGTGTGTGTGTGTGGGTATATGAATGTGAGTGTGTTTGTAATGAAGGAGAGAATGGTGAGGGAGGGGTATATTATATATAAAAGCGTGATTGTGGTGGTAAAGTCGGCGGGTGATAACACGCTTAAGGAAAATTCAAATTGGGGGAGGGATTAGCGTGTCATCTAGATCATTGGAAGTTTCCTCTATTTTCAAGTCGTAAGTATATTGCTCTGTGGTATTATTTTCTTTCTTTCTTTCTTTCAGTTATTATTTGGTTAATTAATGCTGCCACGCACCATTTTAAGCTTGAAACTTAGCACTTGTTTTTTTGAACAGAAAGAGGAATACAAGTCAACAAAAGTTACTTTTATATAGTTTTCTCATCGCCTATTCTCCTCCTTAATCCTGCAATACTTGGTTTTGAGACCCATAATTTCCCTTTCGAATTGGGAGCTTTTGATTTCATCTTCTGAACTGAGGATTTTTTTATATATTTTCTGACTGAATAGCGAGAGTCATGCATGGACGCAGCTGAAAAATATTTTTTCATATTAGTTTTTAGGGGAGTGCAAAAAATTGAAAAATTGAATTTCTGAAACGGATTGAAATATTTCGGTTAAAAATTTCAATAACCGAAATTTTGTCTATTCGATTCGGTTATGAATCCGTAAAAACCGAAAAATCAAAATATTATATATATTATATAATATATTTTATTTATTTAATTTTCCTTTCAAAATCCTAGTTTTATTTAGGGAAAGAGAGAGATTATACGTAAAATTACAAAAATGCTTGAAAAATTAGATTATACACAAATCATGAAATATATTTAAAATTTTACTTTTGATTTTTGAATTTTAAAATTCGGTTATTTCGATTCAGTTAAAAAATAGTTCAAAACCGATTGAACCGACCAAACGCCCACCCCTAGTAGTTTTGGGCATGCGAACAAAGAAAAAATGAGTTTATGAGTGTAAAGTTAAATAATAAAATAAAAAAAAATGTATTTTGTTGATTTTTGTGAGTGTAATTTTTTTTTTTTAGGTGTGTGAAAGTAGATTTAAGACGTTGAAATAAGGAAAGTGTGAAAGTAATTTTTAGAAAAAAGTAACTAATTATTAAGACCGTATTTCTACTTGGAGAATTGCTTGTGTAATTATATCAACACAACACAGTGGTTGTGCAATTTGTTTGTGAATAACCAATGATGTGACGTATCGTGTGTTCGAATCATTAGCTCTTATTTTTAAGAGAAAAGTACAAATTAGTTCAATAAATTTGCACAAATTATAAAATGGTTTATGTGCAAAAAAGAAAATACTTCTGTGCAAACACAAAAAATACTTATGTGCAAATTTTTGTGAACCAATTTGTAAATATAGTGATTTTTTGGAACCAATATGTAAACTACCCTATTTTTAAAATGAGTTTCCAACTATTGTGAATGATGTTTTCGATAATTTTTGTTCCTAATACCCTATTTTATAAATTTATTTTACTATAAAAGTATTTATGAAAAATAATTAATTTGAAAATGTATTTCTATTTCAAATGATACTAAATAACTAAACATTAAAATACGGCCTAGCCTATAAGCCCGGTCTGTTGATATTTTCAGAGACCAATCCAAACAAAACAAGCCCATTAAGCCCAATTCATAATAATATAAAAATAAATTGAGGATAATTTCATTAAAAGTTGGATAATTAAATAGAGAATGATAAATAATACTCCCGTACCACTATAAGGGCTCATTTTGATATTTTCGTCCGTTACACTATATATTGCTCTTTTATTTTTTTCATCTTCTTAAGAAATTACTATTCACTTTCTTAATATTATTTTAATATTTTTTCACTATTCCAATTACTTTTTCACTTTTCTCAATCATCATTATTATATTAACATTTTTATATACTTCTTAACATTCGTGCTCAAAGAATATGGGCGACGGGACGGAGGGAGTATAATAATATGATACGAACAGTGATAAAACTTATATAGTTTGAAAAATCAGTTGAATTTAGAGTAACTTCATCTTTTAAGGCAAAAAAAGAAAAAAAAAATGAACGAATTCCTCCTGCATATATGAAATAAAGAAGAGAGAATAAATATATGGCCCAAACTATATATTCTCCATGCTTAAAAGATCATTCACCTTTTGAATATATCCACTATATATTCGATACGTTTTTTGTTTCAAAAGTTAACTATATATTAAAACGTATCAAAAGTTACCTAAATTTTTACATATATTTGCTGACAGATTTTTTTCTTTTAAAAGATTTTTCCCAGCAAATACTCAACATATTTTTATTGAAATATTAACTAAGTTTTAACAAATACATATATAAAAAGAATAAATACATTTAGGGCTCTTTTGGTAGGCTTGTTAAGAAAATGGTCCAAAAACGGCCCATTATATATTGTCATGAGTTACTTTATTTTCTTGTGTTTGGTAAACTGTACAAGGAAAATAAAAATTTTATTTGGTAGAGAGTAAACAACATAAGAAATTGTGCAATTAGAAACCCATTTCCGCATTACCAGAAATCGCACCAACGCGCAGCCACCAATTGAAGCGGAAATCATGAAATCAACTCCGTGCGCGACGAATTGAAGAAGCCCACACCCGGAAGCTGTCGCCGATTGGGAAGAAATCTGGACATCCTTGTTCACAGCAGAGAAATCAATTCAATTGAAAGAAATAATCAGCGGTGCCGCCGCCGCATCGCTGTCGCCTGTACGCCACCGCTGTTGCCAGTGCGCCACCGCCGTCGCGTCGCCGTCTCTGCCGCGTCGCCCGTGCGTCTCCGCCGCTCTGGTGCGCCGCCGTCTCCGCCGCTCTGGTGCTCCGCCTCCGCCGCTGGTAGCGTGCTCGGAAGCCTCGGTGAGGTGGGAGAATATGGGGAGAAAATGGGCCATGAAAATATATCGGACCCTAAAGTCCCGTTCCAGTTTCTAAAGAGCTACAGTGCCTCTTAAGATATAATGGGCCAGACATTGAACGGGCCTCCTTGAAATTTTTTTAGAATGCGGATATTCTCCCCCCCTTTTTTGAGTAGTTCACCACCCTCTTCAATTCACCACAATTTTCATTCAGTTCACCACCCATATTTTCCAAAATTAACCCTTCTCTCACAAACTAAGATTTATATTTGCTAATTCACCCCCCTCCCCTTTTCTTTCAAGAATTGTGGGAGCAAGATCATTCACCACCACAACCTTTCCAATCACCACCGATTACCACCATCGGCTTCTCTTCCACTCCGACAAACGAATCGTATAAGATTTTGGTTTATCTTTTTTGGTATTTAATTAGGTTTTTGTATTGAATAAATTTGAATGATTTATGAATTTGAATGAGTTTTGGATGAGCTTTTGTTGGTACTATTACAAATTTTGGGATTAAAAATCGATTGAAAATCATTTGTGAAAATTCGTCGGACAAAAACGATTGAAAATCACGAAAAAATCGCTGGAATCATTTGTTCGGCTCTGGTTTTTCGAACAAATGCTATTTGTTTGAACAAATTAGTCGAACAAATAGCATTTGTTCGAAAAAAATTCTTCAAAAATTTTTTATGAACAAAGTGCATTTGTTCATAAATTTTTTTCGAACAAATTGCATTTGTTCATAAATTTTTTTCGAACAAAGTGCATATGTTCAACAATTTTTTCCGAACATTATGCATTTGTTCCACCAACCAATGTCGAACAAATATGTATAAATTTTTTTTTTAAAAAAGTTCGCATTCGGTCAAATCGTGTCGATTTTTGGGCGACTGTGGTTCGGTTCCAGGATGACGGTCATGAAATTCATTATTTCAACGTTAATAGTTCAACATTTTTGTTCAAAAAAATATTGTTGAAGAATTGGAAGAAGGGCATAGATCCAAATTCTAAGTTTTGAAGAGGGGGTGAAATCTTTTTATAATTAAAAAAAAATATTTAAAGGTAATTTTGTCTTTTAAAATTTATTTTCAAAATAAGAAGGGGAGTGGGGGTGAACTACTTAAAAATGGGGGGGAGAATATCCTGATCCAATTTTTTATTTTATACCAAACATAAGAAACCGTTTTTTTCATGTCTTTTCTAGGCTACCTTTGAGCCTTAGAATAAGTGTATTTATTGGAGTCGGCCCTAAATATACTTGTATAAAGGGCTGACTGAAGGCCCAATACTTGATAAAATGATAGCCCATAAAGTAGGCTCATTATAAACAGTACAGCCCACTCCATCCTTTCACACACACACATATATCATCAATGTTTACAAAAGTAAGCATAATTCTTTCAATTAATTTGTAGTTAATATTAATTTTATGAATCATTTGTAGTTTTTCCATATTTAATTTGATTTGATGAACGAATGATGTGAAAGTTGCTGGACCAAAATGAGCATAAAAGTATAAAACGGCACTATTTTTTTTAAATGGACATATAATTGGAAATATACAAAATTGAAAATTTTTACTAACTTATTTCTGGAAAAAAAAAAAGTTATGAGACAAAAATAAATATTTTTAGCTCATATAAGTTGGCTTGTGTCGGTTGGAATAAATATTGTCAAACTCAATTCAATTAAAATATTTAAATTAAAAGGACTACTCGGTTTTACACCTTAATTTTATTTATCATTAAATGAATTAACAAGTGTGAATATAAGATTTTTTTTTGGAAACACGACTCAACAAGATTTAGATGTGTTTGTATTTTACCTGTGCTGCTTGATTGGTGGAGAAAATTCTTAGTTATCCGAAGTGTGCTTCAAATAAATAGAAAATGATGAAATTTTTTTATTGATAAATGTTAATTGTTAATAGTTATAAATTAATTTATTAAATCTCCAAATACTCCAAGTATTATCTACAAGTTAATTTTATATTTCCCTTAATTCGTTCCCAGAGAAAATTGAATTCGGGCCACTCACTCAGGTAAGGAGCACGGTGGCCAGGTGAGTTAACCTACCTTATTAAGTGATTGATAAATTGAGCGCACCCGACATGTGTACGTGATTAATCACACGTTCTATGCTAAAATCAATTAGGAGTAATATTCTACTTATAGTGCCTATTTTAAAATACTAAAAATAGTTTTTAAAAGTATCGTCTTTTCAAAGTTATTTCTCACAATTTTTTTTAAAAATATTTCTAAAAGCTGTTTTTTCCTACTCTTCCATATTCCTAGACGTGGAACAATTCACATGCATTACTTTTTATATTCTCACCATGTACGTACATAGACTCCAAATGAATAATGAATATTTATTTTTTAATCTAAAATAAATTGAGCTAGCTAGCTAGCAATATGAAAATCTAATTAGCTGGATATCTTTTTTAAAAGCCTTTTAGAATTGAAACAGACAATGGAGGGTTAGGCCATTAATCACCTGCTCAATAATTCCAAAATTTTCCTTTTCTGTTAAAACATTAAAAAGTGTTGAAACTTTGCTGCTTGCATTCAAAAAATGTGTCACGAGTAGCATTTAATTTGTCACATTACTTATATCTTCCACGTTCTTCATTTTAAAATGAGACAGAATTTAATTATCCTAGAGTAGATGACAGCAACTTGGCAAGGGAAATTGTTTTAATTTATCAATAAAAAAAATTAAATAAATATATATATGGAAGGAAAAAGAAAATCCTGTAATAATTCTAAGAAAAAAGACCAATTGTCTCGTGAATGTCTGCACTGCTAACATCCAATTTTAAGACAATATATTCTGTTAAAAGATTTGAAAAAATTAATAATCAAATCCAAGCAACTGAATAAACATTAACAACACAAACATAGATGGAAAGAGCCGTTAAACCTAAGAAATCACCGGATGACCAATAGAATATTTGTATAAATAAATACAAATAATAATTATTTAAATCAAATTTGTTAATGGCGTGAGTTTTAAAATTTTGTACCTCTTCCAAATTTTACTACAGTATTTAAGAAAAATAAAAAATCAAACATCCTTTTTTGTAAGCAACTTCATTCAGTACATAATATGTATACATGAGTGCATTAACACGAGAGAAAACTCGAAAAATATTGGATTTAAGTCATATTTCAGACATCCATGTATATATACATAAATAAATTCAAGTTTTTAAAGAAATATGAAATTAATACAATTTATAATGATAATTGCATTTTTTCTAAAGAAAGCCATATATTGAATAATCTTTCTGTTTTTTTAACCAGATGAGCTAACTCACCTGGCCACCGGGTTCCTCATTTAAGTGAGTGACCCGAGTTCGATTCCCTTTGAGAATGAATAGGATGAAGATATAGGGTTAACTTGGAGATATGAGTGTATGGAGACTAGGTGAATTAACTTCTAACTACTAACCACTAACATTTACCGATAAAAAAAAATTAATGACATTTTTGCCCGAACAAATTATAGACATTTTACCTACTACACAAAGGAAAAAAAAAAGCCTATGCAGTGAAAAGTAAGGGGTAATATTTTGTGGTAAATTTGGTCCGCGTGTTGTCCTTTTACCCTGGCAGTTTTTATCATGAAAAACCATCGCCCATATTACATCTTTCCTTTTGTCTGAATTAAGAATGCTATTACTGCAAAAGTAATCATTGATTAAGGTTGATATCTGTAGGACCCACCACGAAAGTAAAACATAGTCCTTTCTCCTAATAATATTAATTAGTATCACTCATCAATCGAATCCTTCGAAAAACAGACAACCAACGTATCATCCCCACTTTTACCCTCGTAAATTCACCAAGGCCACCAACATTAACCACCGATAGTTTTGTCTTAGGTAATCTTGTCTTGCTCGTCCAGTGAATTAATTAATTACTTTTCCACCAAACCGTAATTGACCATCTTAGAAGCAAATTTATTAAGAAGCTGATATTTTAGGGTTTGTTATGGTTGAAATTAAAACCCGATGGTGCTTGGTGTACTGTGCACTCACTCAATAGTTTTGATTGTTTATAATTTGATAATTGTCCTGTTATCGATTTTCAAAATAGTCAACATATACTTTTACATATAATGACCCAATTTTCAGTGTAAACAATCTCAAATATACTTCATTCGTTCACTTAATTTGTGCACTAATAGTTGGATGAACATAAATTTTAAGAAAAAGTAGATAAAATAAAGACAGTGTGAACATATTGTAGATTTAGTTATGAATAAAATAATAAATTATAAGAATGATACTAAATGTAGCAATTTTTTTAAAAAGAAAAAAAATATTTTTTTATAGACAAAAAAAAATAATAGAGCATAAATTTAATGAACGGAGTGAATATTGTTAATGAGTAACACCTATGGAGTTATAAGCATTCGGTGTGACTAATGCGTAACTAATACTATTATTTAATAAAAATAAGACCTGTAAAAATAAATAATAAAAATCTTCCTTAAAAATAATCATGCAATAAAATAAATTAACATTATTTAATAAATACAATTAATATTTTATAAAAATAATTACACCATTTAAAAATACATACTTATTAGTCCACGGTACAACTGGTATTAATAAGTTTAACATATATTTATATAAAATGTAAGTGATATCCACAAGAAATTACGACCATTTACAAGTAGACAGATTTTACGATAATACCCTATCGAATAAAAAATTAATTAATTAATTAAAGAGAACTCAATAATACGAATATTTTGAGAACCGTGATAATCGCCAAAAAGAAAAAAGAAAAAAGAAAAATTAAAATAAAAACATTAATTTTGGAGCAGAAAGACAGTACATAATGGTGGGTATATACGTTACTTGCAGTGTATGTATAGTCTCTTTCCCCACACCAACCCTGGCCCACAAAAATAGGAGTCTAAGGACAATTCCCACCTACAATTCACGCAAGTGAAATGAATTGTGAAATTAATGCTACAAATATCAAGAATTTGACCAGTGCATATGTTTGCTTGTATGAATGTGGAAGTTTAATGCCCACAGGGCAAGAGTGGGCCTGGGCCTGGGCCTATGAAAAAGCCCAAAAAAAAAAAAATAGATTTTGGTTAAAACAATAAATGTGGGCATTAAAAACAGGGTTGCAGTTGATGATTGGTGGCCCAGTGACATTACTACTGTAGTTGCATATGAGCCTGCCTGCCTGCCTCTGACAAGATCAGGTTTCTGATAACAACCTGGAGATTAAACTTTGGGCTCTCTCATCATAATACCATATAACATCATCAATTCATTGGGCCCCACCACACAACAACTATAATGCCCATTATTCAATTCCTACTTCTTCACAAGCCTATTATTTGTTTCCTATTGCTTTTGTATATATGAATTGTGAGAAAAAATAAAAAGTATAGTAATGAAAATAATATTAATAAAAATGTGAAAAGTAATTTTGAAAAAAAATCTAAAGGCAAATGGAAAATATATAGAAGCAACGGATAAAAATGACAAAATAAAAAATAAATAGTGGGATAGAGAGGAGATTATAAAAATATACACTAATTATTCGGTGCAAACTATTGTGTATAAAAATTAGCGATTTTTGTTTAATTGTTTTTGATAACCACATGCAATTAATTCATGCCATGTAGAGTGGCATCACACATAATTAATTTCAGAGCACCAAAGTGCGTGCGGTGTAAGAAATATTTAATGTGGGACTCATCTAAATAAAATCTATTTTTGTTTATTTTTATTAGACTTATATATAGAAAAGAAATAGTACAGTACTATTGAGTGTATAATTAATTTCTGTAGCTATGCAATTAATTAATCTCTGCAGAAATAATTTAGCATGATAAACAGGGATTTAATTGTCAAAACACCCAATAATAAACTGAAAGTGAGGTTGGGTGAAAGTGTGAATATAGGATGGTAGGTTCCCCTCCCTCCCGGCCTCCCCCCCCTAAATATAGGACCATTGAGCCCAAGAAAGATCCATAAGGGTATATTAGTAATTGGGGCAACGTGGGGCCCATTGTGGGATTCTTGCAAAATTTCTCCAAGGGCAGTTGACAACTCTAACATAATGACATTTACACAAAAGTGGTGTTCAAAATTTACTTGGTATTAAAGTGATGCTAGATTCTTGGTTGTGTCATTTTCACCTCTCTACTCCTTGTCTGATTCACTGTTGGAATGTGAGACTTTCAAACAAATAGGGATGGATGATGGGGGAAATTAATAATTAATATATAAATATATAGCCAATATTTTATTTTATTAGGAAAGGAAAAAGAAAAGGAGGAACATAGGACATGTATGATGCATCAATTCAATCTCCACTTGTCTTTGATAGGTATAATTATCATTATATATATCTTAATCCCTTATATTTATGAGTTCTACTCTATCCTACGTGGCCACTCCCAAATATCTCAATTTTGAAATGCTGAAATTCTATGACAGCGGTTACTTTTTTCCACTTTTTTAATAATTTAAATTTAAATTTCAATGTTGAAATTCTAAGACAGTTATCTCTTCCCATTTGTTTACGGTTACTTTTTCCCACTTTTTTAATAATTTAAATTTAAATTTTAATGTTGAAATTTTAAGACAGTTATTTCTTTTGTATGAATTTACAACAAAAAGTGTATATTTCTTCATGTATTAAATCATAAAATTAATAAAATATTCTCACTCAAATTCTATAGATATAATAAATTTCAATTTAAATACAATAAAATATTATTTAAAAAATTATCATCAATCTTGCGTGTTACGCAGGTTTTAATACTAGTATATATATATTGCATTGTTTTTTCCTTTTCACTAGTTTTTTTTTTTTTTTAAAAAAAATTAATGCAAACCGACCTAATAACTTAAGGCCCACAACATGTATTATATCCATCCACATAGAAAATCCATTCTCTGTTAGATATCATGTGTGCTTTCCTGTCTACATTTGGCACCATTGAAAAAGCCCTCCAACTTAAATGATTCATGTTTTTGGTTGAGGAATGTGGGCCACAGAGAGAGAGAAAGAGAGAGAGAGAGAGAGAGAGAGAGAGAGAGAGAGAGAATAGTGTCACCATAAACATAATAATGAATTATCAAAGATATGGGAGTTGGGGTTTGCCACCAAAATCTCCATTTAATGGGATGAGTGTTGGTCTAAATAGTGTTTGAGCACATGTGTTTTGGTCAGTTAGTGCTTGATGATGCTCACAAATCTATCTCCATCTTTTGGATAATTAAAACAATAGATATTGCAAAATCTCTCTCTCTCTCTCTCTCACCATTCTTTATGTGTACTTGTTTCTAATCATAACTCCATATTGAGGGGTGGGTGGGTGGGGTGGGTTTCAAATCAAATTTGCAATAAATAAATAAATAAAGAGCTTTTTTTATTATTTTTTTATATAATCTTTGGCCTTACTCAAAGATAAACCAAACCCATACATTAAAAGTGGAAGTGATGAAAGGAACATAGAAATTCTCACATAAAGGTAGAACTAATTCTATAAGATATGATTTCAAGGTGAATGATTTATGCCCACTTTTTTTTATTTTTTCATCTCTTTTCAGCATTTTGGATTCTTATCTTGACCTAGCTACCACATCACTTTTACAAAAGATGGGCAGTGCCATTAGGCTATTTACCATTTTCAGTTACACTTTTCTTTTTTCAAATTTCAGAAAACAACACTTAATAATTAATCAATTGCTTGCTTGCTTTAGTGGACTGAATTAGATGCAATTCATCATTTCAAATTTTGGATATAATTTTCAATGCTAGAAATGTGTAACTTAATTAATTTCACACCACTTTCACTTAATTAGTTCCATCAATTTCAAGGGGTGGCACAGTATTTTCTTGTCCTTTTCCAATCAAATGTGACTCACAATGGAACCAATATGTGATGTTGGAGTAAAACATGAACCTTAATTTGACAGGATGATGGAGGGGTCCTTCAATCTTTTGTAGTACTGTGTAAGAATGATGTTTGGTGGGCCCTTTCTTGAAAAGTATACATGAGAGAGAGAGATCCTATATAAATGAGATGGGGGAGGTGTACATGATGCCCCCTTTCACAAGGGTGGAAAGTTGGGAGGGTGCTATCATGCCCCTCCATCCATCACTTTTTAATTGAATCCATATTTATTATTTATATGCTTCCAACTATATATTTAATTTGTAGGCTCACTTTAGCTGAAAATTTGGTAAATGGAGCTTATAATAATATTATGACCCCAAAAAAAAGAAAAAGTGGAGAAATATATGGTGTGATGAACACATTTTCAGGCCTTGTACTAAAAGATTATAAAAGATAAGAGAAAAGCACAACTATGGCTGGTCATACATACTTGCCACTTTGTGTCCTTCCCATCTTCCCAAAATTTTTATTATTTTTATACATTATATATATATATATACTATATTAATAAAGAATCAGTTTAATATATATCAATTTAATTAAAAATATGCATATAAAATTTTACTGAAATATCAAATGAAACGTATACTTCATTAATGAATAGATAGATGATTGTGAAAAAAAAAATGTTAAATATATTTTGTACTTGTCATGAAAATAACGTGACATTTTCGAAATTTAAACAGATGGAGCTTCTTCGATGTGTCATTAATTTAAAATGTTGTCATTTTCATTGATTAGTTGCAGAAATATTTTAACTTCTTCTAAGTATCAATCCTGACGTTTTGGAAGTTAATGCATTTAGAAAACAATAGCCAAGTTTATATAATTAATTTCAGCGCAATTTAAGGATAACCTTCTAACTTTGATTTGATGTTTGTTTATTTTTCAAGAATAGATGAGTTTCATTTTTTAAGGACAAGTCTGGTAGGGTTCACCAATAAATGTCAATTGAAGTGTGAAGGGGATTAAAGCAAACCTCATTCTAAGTTTGTTACTTTATATTTTATTTTATTTTTATTTAAGAAAAAATTCAATATATTTATCATAAATAAATTTACGTTACATGATTAGTGGCTTTAAGAAGATCTATTTTAATCGTGTTTTGAAATAAGTATGGTTGAAATACTGAAGCGAGTTTTATTTCAGGCGTGAGAGAATCTCATATAAGATTCAAACAATTCGATTTTGTCGATTAGAACTGACGTGTTATCTAAACGACAACGAATAATCTTATTATATTTTACATGATTTGAAGTATTACATTAATTTTAATTATTAATATAATTGTGTTGAAGAAAGGCATATACATTGGTTGGATGGAGTAGAGATTCCAATATCAATGTATGACTCAACCAACCAAATTAACACAAATCCCATTTGTCCACTTCTTTTCAAATTGGAGATGAAAATGAAATAATGTATTCTTGTTGACAATCCCAAATTAATACTCAAAGATATACCATTTTTTGGAAGAAACTTGGTGGAATAAAATCTTGTAATAAAAAAATGGAATTATAATAATAATAATAAAAAAAAAAGTAGTATTAGTCACTATCGAATATGTATGTGTAAATGGACGGGGCTGTTGGGAGTGGGCCTGACTATCACGAGTGGTTTTGGTCATAATGAATTGATCGCTGCTTCCCACACCAGTTTAATTAGGTCATCACATCCAATTAATGCCTCAATTCCTCTTCACACTTTTTTTATTTTTATTTTTTAAAATAAATGTGGACGGTAACAAAAAAATGAAATTAATAATTACAGTCAAATTAAACCTGATTAAGTTATTGATAATGCTGACATCTTAGTGGGCCAAAAGAAATATAAACCAATGTGGGTGACAACCTCATCATCACGTAAATTATATCATCCGTAGATAGATTCATGATTCTATTTATCTAAAATAAAATTAAATATAAATATTGAACAAAAGTTTTGATATATACATAAAACCCGTCTCACACAAGATTTCATCATAAATATAAGTTGAGGATGCTTAATTATAATTGAATTATAAATATTAGCCATAAAAATAAAATCCACAATATTTTGATATCAAATAATTGAGGATTTGGGTTCTATTGTTTAGATATTATTGATTTATATATATAATAGACATGCATAGATTTTTTAGAGGATCACTCATATTGGTTTAAAAAAATAACTATATTTACAAATTGGTTCAAAAAATTTGCATGATAGTATATATATTTTTGTATGGAAGCATTTTTTTTTGCACGGAATCAATATGTAATTTTTATCAATTTATGGAATCATTTTGTACTTTTCCCGATTATTTCTCATACTAATGTTACGTAGTTAAAATGTAGAATAAACTCGCACTAGTTAATCTATTGCAGAAATCAGTACGTCCAGTGGGGGATTGTGTATAGACATGATAATAACTAATTGATATGATCGATCGATGGGCCCTGAGAAAGGTTTTGGTTATAATTTAATTTGCTTTAGTTCTGCTGTTGTTTCTTTAAAAATTACTTTAGGTGTAAAATTGAATGCACCGATCATATATATGAATGCTACATGATATGGATGATGTCACATATATATATATATATGAGAATGAAAACATATTTACTATCGGATAATATTATTTTACTCAAGTACAATAAGTAGGAGAAGGTGAAATATACCCTATTTCATTTAAAAAAGTTTTTAAATTCATTTTAATAAAACAAAATAAAAATATTCACCCAAAAATATTCTGAAAAGTAGAAATGAGGCTCTTATTGAGGTGGAATATTGATCAATTTTTTTTGGTAAAAAGTTTATGTTCTTTAACATTAATATTTGTGTATAAAAATTGGTATATTTCATTTCCCTAAATAATAATATTTAATATCTGAAAATATTGAGGTAGGTTAATTAATTATCATATATATGGAAAGTGCCGGAGTCGAATTCTGAGAATTAAAACGATCTAGTCCACATCCAATTAATTAATTTGTTAATTCATTTTCCAATTTGGGTGAGTGAAGTTTTATTAAATTAAAATGGAGATAAGGACAACTTCTTGTTACATAGGTGGAGTACTAATACTATGCATCCTGCCTGAAATATATACAGAAATATAGTATATTATATTAGGGAGTTATCTCTTTAGGTGGGAGTACAATATATTAAACGGAGAGTACAGCATAATAAATTTTGGTCAATTTTCTTTGCTTCTAAGTCATCTATATATATATCTACATTGTTTAAGTTTGGATTATATATCTGAAACGGATATAGTTCAACAAGGAAATATATAGATAGATATTCAAATTCATTTAAATTAGAGTCTCGATTGAACACTTCAACTACAATCATAATTGTAGCACTAATTTTGGGTCACACATATTTTTAAATTAGTATCTCATGAGATGGCTTTATATATAAATTTAATTTACTCATAGAAAAAATATACTACTAAAAAATAAATTAATGTAATTTACCTATTACTTTATATATATATATATATATATATATATATATATATAATTTCAAACTAATATAGGTTGCAATATACGTATCCATGTAATTTATGTTTATATATATATAAGTTTAATTCATGTAGATATATTTACAAAACTTTCACAAAGAGTAATTATATAATGTAAAATTTTAAATCTAGCTAAGAAAACTTTAATTTTAAATTTTGGCCATTCGAACAATTGGGATGCTTCACTTCTATCTGTAAATAACATATCACCTATTGACAATAAATAATTAATTTATTCATTATATTATCATGTTTAAATTTTATAAAACTGAAAAAGAATAATTAATTGTTATTTTAGGACAGAAAGGAAAATTTATTGGTTTGAGTGGAGAGTTATGTCACAAAATTCAAAAGTTTAAATTTAATTAAACTAAGAAAAGGATCATGATTTTATGTATAATTTGACTCTTACATATATGTCCTTGGGATTTTCTAGAAGTGTCAATGAAAAATATGTGTGATTTGACAATTGAAAATGGTAATGAAATTTCATACCCACAACACAACGTGAAGGTAATTAAATCAAGTTAGTGAATTATGTATCGTTAGAAATATAAAATACGGCCAAACAAGTCATATAAAAGTTGTATTAAAATCCAAGCTCAATTATATATAGGGTGGGGTAGGAAAATGACTTGTTGAGTTGACATTATTATATACTCCCTCTGTCCCGCAGGAATTTGCACACTTTTTTTATTTGGACGTCCCACACAAATTTGCACACTACTAAAAAAGGAAGCATTGATTTACGTGCACACTCACAAACATTTACACATATTTAACCATATACCACTATTTTATATATAAAACTATTTTTTCTTAAAAAATGTGCCATCCCGTAGGGTGCAAATTCCTACGGGACGGAGGGAGTATATATATATATATATATATATATGAGTGTAAACAAATTAAGTAGATAATACAATGAAATAGGGGATTGCTACTATACTATGTCTATGTATGTGGTTGCACCAAAATGAAAGAAAGTAAACTAGGGCATTTTCACATTATATTACACTATTACTATTATTATTATTATTATTATTATTATTATTATTATTATTATTATTATTATTAGTATTATTATAATTATAATTATAATTATAATTATTATTATTATAATTATTATTATTATGAAATTTACCTTATTTATTGAAATATTAATGATTAATTTAATCAATAGTTCAGCTAGGACATTTGGATATGTCTCAAGTCCTAATTATTCAATTGGAAATTTTAATTATTATAAATGGTCTACTCGATTAGTTATTGTATTTTAATTTTTAAATTTTTTAAGAATCATATATATATATATGTATAAATCAACCAAATTATGCATGTAATAAATTGAAATAGGTGAATAATAATTATTTAACCTAAAGTCCCCACAAAAATGATGCACATGGAGAGCATGGATACTATTATTGTGATATTGACTTTACCCTAAAGCAATAAATTCCAAAATTTATGACAGCCTGAAATATGGCGTTTGCCAAATTCCCTATGGCCTTGGTGTTGCTTTTAGGCCATTTTTTCAAATTTTGAAATGAAATATATTATGGTATCTTGTGAATATATTTATTAGTTGAAAAACACCTTTTACCAAAGTATAATCTAATCAAATATATTGTTAGGTATTGGTTAATTGTATTTGAATGCTCAATCTTCTCTTTTATTTTACTAAAATGCATATGCCCTTCTTTTTGCTTGCACATTTATTTTATTTATTTATCTTAAAATTATTTAGATATTCACAAAAATAAAATATTAATTTGCACATTCACAAAGTATCCACATATTAATTGAGTAAGTTTCTTGTGCACCAAGTGCACCGTGTAATTCAAGTGTAATTTTAAAAAGTTACACCATTTATTATTGAAAAGTCATACGTATTATTACTGTAAAGTGTATTTTTAAAAATACATTTAAGTTGCATGGTACACTTGGTGCATAAAAGACTAAGACATATTTATTTAAGAGGCATTTGCATATTGGTTCAAAAAAGTGACTATATTTACGAATTGTTTCACAATATTTACACAAAAATATAATTTTTTCCTGCACAAAAAGTTGCATGGTACACTTGGTGCATAAAAGACTAAGACATATTTATTTAAGAGGCATTTGCATATTGATTCAAAAAAGTGTCTATATTTACGAATTGTTTCACAATATTTACACAAAAATATAAATTTTTTTCCTGCACAAAAGCATATTTTTTTCTGCGCAAAACCAACTTGTAATTATTGTCAATTTTGTGAAACATTTCTAAATTTCCTTTTTATTTTAATAAATTATGGAGCATTTGCATATTAGTTCAAAAAATAACTATATTTACAAATTGGTTCACAAAAGTATAATTCTTTTCTACACTGAAACATATATTTTTTTTTTGTACAGAATCAATTTGTAATTAGTAACAATTTTGTGAATCATTTTATAATTTTTTCATAAACTATCCACTTATTAAAATTCCTTTCAAATGGAAAAGTTGAGAATACGGCTCATGAGAGGAGAAGTGCTAAAAAATTAAAATAAGTGAATTATTTCACGCGCTACATAAATTTGAACTTTTATATGAAATCAAGTGGATGTTTTTATTTAAACATCTCTTATTTAAGTACTCCCCCCGTCCCCCAAATTTCCACTTTTCATTTCCGTTTGTTCCCCAAGTTTATTCTCATTCTTTTAAAAAAATATTATTTTATTATCATAAATAATTACTTTATTTTCTAGTGGACCTTATAATTATTCATAATATCCTTACTTTATCTACTTTATTTCATTTTTCTTAAAACCCGTGCACATACAAATGAGAATAAATTTGGGGGTCGGGGGAGTATTTTATAAGTTGTTGAAGTATTTGACTAATTAATCTAACTTATAAGCTATTTTATAATTTATTATTTAAAAAATTATAGTTTAAAAAAATACTTCTGTCCCACTATAAGTTGTTCATTTTGTTATTTTCGTCCGTCCCACTATATGTTGCTCATTTGCTTTTTTACATTTTAGGAAACTATTATTCACTTATTACTATTTTCAATACTTTTTACACTATACCTATTACTTTTCTCCATCACATCTCATATACTATATCAATATTTTTAGAAATAATCACGGATTGATACAAAATAATGTACTATTTTCAAATAGGTACAATTTTTTTTCATAATAGTGTAAATAAAGATTGAATAATAGAGTTATTTTTTTGCATATTGTATTTATTTGAAAATAGTGAATATTTTTGTACCAATCTGTAATTGGCCCATATTTTTATACTCTTCTTAATATTATTGCCCAAAAGTTGTGAACAACTTATAAAGGGACGGTGGGAGTATATTTTATAGTTTTTATATTGAGGTAAAAATTCGAAAGTTGTGGCAGAGTCAGGGTGGGGATGAAAGTGGGGAGGAAAATAAATTAGGATATATCTCAACTTTTTTTTCTTGCAACTTACAAGATGTTATTAGGGTCCGCTTGGTTAGGCTTAATGTGGTAGAGAATGAATGTAAATTCATTTTCATTAATAATATTTGGTATTTATTATAAATGAATGAAATTATAAAAATAGATTAATTAAAAGGGTATTCACCAACCCCATAATGTTTACCCTTTAATATTACATATTATTATTTTTATTTTAAATTCACACTAAATGCTCTCTTAGCTTATTTTAAAATCTTATATAAACTGTCAAACATTTTATTTTATTAAATACTTTTAAAAAAATTATAAACTCTTAAAAAATTTATAAGTTTAAGTAAAACATCCCTCTAAATTATTTTTTTGTTATTATAATTGACAACGTGATAATTCTCTCTCCAAAGGTGGAAGCTAAAAATTCAAAATATAAGTAGAGAATGTTAGAAAATTAAATAAATTATTTTCATGTTTCTCTTCAATTAAGATTATCAGATCAGATGACTTTTTTAGTCATCATAACGCTTTTAACTTTAATAATCAATATGTTTTTGAAAAGAGACAATTCTAAATAAAGAGTCAATTTTTATATATAAATTATGTATTTTACTAATATTATATAATATTAATAAATATAATTAATAATAGTAGTTAATAAAAATATACGTAATGATATTAATTTTATAATATTCAAAGTATGATATTAATTTGATGGAAAGTTTATGTTAAATTAAAAAGAAAAAATAAACTAGGATTTGAAGAATAAGGAAAAGGATCACGTGCGGGGTGGATGCCGGTCATAAAGCGACAGATGGTCCAGATACTGTGGGGCCTACGGTCGGTAGGATTTTTGCGCATACGAATCTCCTCAATTATTTCCGTGTTTGCACTTTGCTTCAAATCCTAGTCATTAGCCTTTGTACCACCCCTAGGATGATGGGCCCCACCACCTCTGTCCTATATGCCCCCTCCTCCTCTTTCACCCATCACTAAGGCCATGTTTGTTTTGGGACTACCACGGATGGACGTAGGACTTTGAGATCACGTCTCTACACGAGTTTGGGATGTAACATCTGGATTTCACATCTCAAACTCAATCCACACCTAAAAATACCTATTAAACCTATTATTACTCTTTCCAACACAACACTCATAAAATATATATTATACATATTATTATACCTATAAAATCAATCATTATCACACTTTGATTTGACATAAAGTAACATCCTACCCTACTAAAATCCCAAAACAAACACACACTTTTACTATTTATCAAAATTTTCACATCTCAAGATTTCAAAGTCATGACTTCCCACGACCCCCTTAATCCCAAAACAAACGTACCCTAAATTACACACCCTATACAATATCACATTAAATTTGTCTTTAATTGCATATGTTTTAAGACAACATATCTAAAATTAAAACAAAATAAAGTATTTGGTAAGTTTATATAAAAATAATAATTTATTATAAAATTATTTTAAAGTATTAAATATTTTATTAAGAGCATCAAATAATTTATTAAAAATATAAAATATACGGATTAAAAATTAATAAATTTGGAAGTGGAGGTTTATAAAAGAAATATGTGGGCAAGGGATTGAGTATAGATTAGCAAAAGGTTATGAAGTGAAAAAAAATACTTACTCCGTCTCATAGGAATTTGTACACATTTTTATTTAGATTTCTCACATAGTTTTGTACATGAAATTTCAGGAATGCAAATCACCCAAAGACAGAAGGGGTGCATTTTTCTGGGAAGAAGAGTAGTCAGGGGAATGAAATTATATTAGGAATATATTTAATAGGTTAGTTTATATCAGCAACAAAAAAAAATTAGGGTGGGTGATATGTGGGAGTTGGTAGCGGAGAATTGGCAATGAAGACTGCCTTAGAGATGTGAACTTTTTTATCGCGAAAAACCTTTGCTTGATGAATTGATTTTGTGATTAATAAGTGCACATCAAAAGTTATAACTAAAGATAAATGGAGTTGAAAACCACAAAAGGATGGAATTCTAAAAGTTAATGTGAACGGGTGGTTAAGAGACAAGAAATGTGAATATCAAACAAACGAAGAGAAAGAGAAGGGCTACAAGTTAATTTGGAACAATTACACTCCACGGAAGGTATGCGCTCATGCTTGGAGATTGCTAAGGAGAAGATTTCCGACCCAAAAAATTTTTTTGAAGAGGAAGGGTGTCATCGGAACAAATAAGGACAAGATATGTATTTTGTGTGGCGAAGAATCTTAGACAGCTAAACATGTACTCTTTTAGTGTAAATTTTCTTATTCAGTGTGGATTGCTGCTAAAAATTGATGGGTAATAAATATTGTATTATCCCCTAATTTTTTGTAAAATCTAGTCCATTTTAGTAGGCTTTTAAACGGGAGGAGAGGAAAAATGGTAGCTGTTTGTATATTGGAAATATCAATTGATTGCTTTTGAAAGAGAGAAATACAAAGATATTTGAACATGTGGAATATCGACTGATAAGATGTTGGACGAATTGAACATAAGAACTTGGAGGTGACCTGCAGAAAAGGAGAGAAGTTGCAAATTTTCCAGCTATCAAAATTGGTTGAAAACCCAAGAAAAGTACTACAGGTTTTGTTTACAAATTGTACAGTTAATTAGTGAGGTCTTGGAGTAGTTGAATTTAAAGGTATTTCTCATACTTATGTATTCTAGTGTCTTTTGAATTAATAAAAAGGTTGCCTTTACTGATAAAAAAAACCACAAACCTCGATTTTTTATGCTCATGATGCGATTTTTAATACTTTTGATCAAATATTTAATATTTTAAAATAGTTTCATGATAAGTTTATCATATGTAATTTTCATACAAAATATGATCTAAAATATTTTAAGATATTATGTGGTTTATTTTTAAATTAAATGATTATTTGTAAATGTAAAATGAATAACATGTGAAATACTTAATTGATGGTTGAATAGTATAAAAAGATATTGTTGAACAAAAACAGAATCAACTTAGTGAGTAATATTTTTGCAAATTAGAACCTGATCAATGCTTTTGATAGGAAAAAATTCAATTATTATTGGCAAATTTATATATATAATGATACTTTCTGAAAATATTATCAAAATCACGAATTTTGCTGAATAACTTTAAATATTTTCCTTTAAAAAATAATAAGTCAACTAATTTCAATGCTATTAAAATTTAATTTCAATAAAAAATACATTCCACATGAATTGTTAAATTGAAATATAAATTATATACATTAAAGGCTTTTTATGACAAAAGAATAATTAGGGACTTAATAAAATAAATTAAAATTTATAATTTAAGATTTTTTTAATACAAAAAATAGTTTGAGGGTCTTTCGAAATAAAAATTAATAATTTAGTAATCTTTAATTTAATTTAATATGTTTTTTTTTACCCAATGGATAAATATGACATCTATTTAATACAATTAAATTACTTCCTTCGTTCTAAATATTAAAAACTTTATGTAGCTCCTTTTAGGCATACATACTAAGGATATATTATGAAATTTATAAAAAGTAGTGAGATGTCGTGATCATATATACTAATCAATTAAAAAAAAAAAAGAGAAGCTCATATATATTGAAACAGGTGAAAGTGAAAAAATAGAAGAAATATGTATTTTCCAGGTAAGGGGTACATTAAATTCTGGTAAGAGGGAATACGTACATTTGTTGAAAATGCAAAAATAATTTAATTAAAATTTTTCTATAAACATTCAAAAGTTTAGACTTGTTTAAAATTTGAAAAAAAAAAAAAATCATCTGCAATTAATTATTATATTTATTTACAATCGTGTGTGAAATTGTTCCACCGAACATTTAGAAATCTAATCAATATCTTTGATGATGAAGAGTAACTTAAATGTGATTGGAAAGAAGCTTCGTAACCCAAAAAATCAGTCTTGTGTTTAATACCGTCTTGCTCTTATTAATACTGGTTAATTGACAAAAACTTAGGGGGCGTTTGGTATAATTGTAAGAAATGAAAAGGGTATAGGAATGGAAAGGGTATGGAATGAAAGTCATAGTTCTCATATAGCTGAACTATGGTTGATTCTTCAGTTTTTGGGAATCAAAGTCATAGTAGAATCATTCCAAACACACACTATGACTTTGATTACCATTACTCACTCTCAAAAGTCATGAACCAAACACCCCCTTACATAAGATTGAATTTTCGGTGAACTCGATTTGTTAATTATCATTGTTATAAACACAAATTTATATATATATATATATATATATATATATATTATTGATATGTATATTAGTATCAATGTTATGAATATACAATATTACTATTAAAAAATCAAATATATTTTCATAATAGTGATAGTGCATATTAATAACATTGATACGAATTTATGTGAACTTACTTTCACAGGAGACCTATACTGATTAATTTAATTTGATCTCAAAAAATATTAGTCTAATTTCTCTAATTCGTGGATAGTTCATATTCAAATTCTTGAATCGCATGGTAGACTTCACTTGTCATCTTATACCCCATTAATAAGTTTGTATGTAATAAATATATTTCTACAATTTAAGTATATTTTAAAAAAAAAATTATATTTGTTATTATTGATTTGTTTCTATATTTATTGAAATATTACATCTTGTTAAAGTGTAACATAGATAACTTTTTAATAAAAACAAGAGTAACTTTTCAATGATAGCATAATATATATTTGAATTGCATGATTATTCTTGTATATACTAGGTATATTGTATAATTCATGTGAAGTTTTAAAAAAGTTATAGATATTATTATTGAAATTTTATTCTAAAAAGTTACTCCTTATTAAATTCTAACATAAATAACTTCTCAGTTAAAACAAGAGGAACTTTTCAATAATATCAACATAACCCTTCAAAAACACGCTTAAAGTACATGCTCACCTTAAAAAAAAAAAAGGCTTACTCCTTTAATCTCCTCGAGTATATATAAACACAAATTTTCATAATTATTTGGCGCTTAATTTTATATTGTACCTAATTAATGTTTATATATTTTTATAAATATTAAGAGCTTATTTACAATGGTTCTAGAGTTATTTATTTTTAATTTATCTCTTACAATTTAAAAAAAAAAAGAATGAATAGAATTATTTAGTACTCCATCCCACTATAAGTTGCTCATTTTCCTATTTTTGTGCGTACCACTATATGTTGCTTATTTGTTTTTTTTTTACTTTTTTTAGAAATTATTTTTCACTTTTTTATTCTCTTTACATTATTTCCATTACTTTTTAATTTTTTTCCATCATATCATACTATCAATATTTTATAATTTTCTTAATATTTGTGCTAAAAAGTAACGAATAACTTATAAATGGACGGAAGGATTATATATTATTGAAGATGATGATGAGTTATAAATGATTTAAGTATTATGGAGGTGGTGGCGCATAGATGAGGTGTTTAGTTGGACAAACGATAGGTCCATTCCCTTTATCCAATTTTATTTAATTAAATTTCTAACTCCATCCTACATTAATTACTTATTTGTATTATATATATAGGTGATAGCTAGCTACCCAAATTGATTGATTAATTATTTATTTGCTTTTCTTGATTTCTTTTTGGAATATATGATCAAAAGTGTGTGCCGTATAAAAATTTATTTTGATGACTAATACCTATATTGAATAACACTCCCAATCGATTTTCATCCACAGATCGATATAGTTGGTAGATATATGGATGTTGGATACATTACATGTTTATTTTTTTTTATAGTAATATTACTATAAAAAAATAAACATGTAATATTAATATATAATTTTTTTTATAATTATTACACATTTGAAATTAAGTTTTTTGTTTTGTCTTGATGCGAAATTAATTTTGAGAAAATTAATGTTATCTCACTACACAACCATACTCAAGATGAGAGACTATCATATGATGATGATTGTATATATAACTTAGCGATATTTTTTCTTGAGTTATTGATGTTATTTATATTAAACTAATTATTTATAATCTACCATAATTATTTATAAAACCGTAATGTTCAATAATGGGTACCTAATTAGCATATCTAAGGTGGACAAATTTTATTATAAAATTTATTTAAATTATATGAATCATTTTATTAAAAAATATGAGTTATTTCATTAATAAATATTAGTTTTGAAAGGTTTTTACATCTAATTTTATAAGGAAAAATTACACAATAATTTATAAAATTGACATTATTTATATTGATTTCGTGAAAAAATATTATAAAAATGCAAACTCATGTCTGCCCTGCCCCATGCGCAGGGCGGGGCGGGCTGCCCCATTCTCAAGATGGGGCGGGGCGGGCTGCCCCAAATGGAGCAGGTCAGCGCGGACCGACTACGGGGCGGGTCATTTTGTCATCATCATAAACAAATTTAATTATATGTTACGTTGATTTGAATTTTCAAAATCAACACACATATATTGCATCACAAGTTTTCGATATTAATTTAAAATTTAAGCTCAATTTTTACTTCAGTTTTGATTTTTTCAATACATACGGTAACACACCGAAATATGTGTCTTTGCATATAGAGATTACTAACTACTGTTAGGGGTATTTTTTTTCAAAACCCAAGTTTATATACCATTACTTAAATGCATACAAATATCACGCATAAACTATATATATGCCTATATGACTTAGTTTTGTATGCACCAGTTGCACTGTGCAATTCAAATTCATTTTTAAAAAGTTACACAAAATACTATTGAAAAGTTACACATGTTTTAATTTGTATAACTTTTCAGTAATAAATAGTGTAACTGTTTAAAAATACACTCGAGTTGTACGGTGTAACTGGTGCACAAGAGATTTACTAGTAACTATATATATTATTTCACAATATTAAGAATTTATGATATATATATATATATATTTATATATATATATTGATCGGTTATGATATATATTTATATATATATATAAAAAAAATAGGGAGACAATTCAAAATACCCATTTTTAACTTTAAAAAATTTATTTTACCCACTTCAAATATAAATAACTTTTTCTATCTATTTTCAATTTCAAACAATCTTTTTTACCCATATGACCCATAAACTTCATCATGACATCATCTAGTTATTCCACTCTACCCTACCCCACTCCACCCAATTTGATATATATATTATTTAACATTATTAAATATTATATAATAAATAACAATGAAGTGGTAAAACATATAATTTTAATAAATTAACTAATTATAATATTTTTATCAAATTAACTAATTATAATATTTATATATATGTGATTATTTGAATTTTTTTATTTAGACTATTTTAATATATAGTGCATATTAATAAATATTATAATATAAAAGTTAAATTTTAATGCAAATTAATGAATACTATAGTTTTTTAAAGTATATAAGAATATTTAATTTGTGCTGTTTGAAAATATATCTATTAAAATTTAATTAACACGAGAGCATTATCCACATCAAAATTAGATCAAAAATTAAATCTCTACCAAATTGTCTTAATAAAAATTTAATTATAAACTTTAATTTTTATCAACCGCGTATCGAATCAGTGATTAATTAATAAATTTTTTATACAAAAATACTAATTAAAAACATAAAATATTTGAAATAGATTAAAACAACATATGAATGATGGAGTAATAAACAAGATGATTAGTTGATTCCATATTGGTTCTTCTATTTATTCACCTGCACAAATTAATTAAATATTAATTGATAAAATTATAGAATTATAGATAAATAAATTTCAATTATATATTGAATAACTTGTGCTCTAATATTTATATATAATACAAAGTTAAACTTAACACCTATAGGATAGTGTGGTTATAAAGATAAAATGAGCCTCAATTTAAAGTTATTAACTTTTTTATACCCATTTTATAAGGGTATATAGGTCATATATTATGAAGTGGGTATAATTTTTTTTTTAAGTTAGATGTGGATAAAATAAATTTTTAGAAGTTCAAAGTGGGTATTTTGTAATATTTTCACTAAAAAATATATGCGCATTTCTTATTATAATTTATATGTAGCGGTGAACTTCGATCCGCCCAAACACCTAAGCAAATTCGTATTTACCAAGCAAGGTGGTCAAACAATAAGCAACCCATTAATTGTCAAAACTAAAGAAAACAATTGGATGTATATATATCAAGGTTATAGAAGTCGAAAATCGGTAATCGGGTGTTTTCAGGCCGCTTAGCGTCTAGGCGGCTGCCTAATTTTTTTTTTATTTAAAAAACAATAAAAATACAAATTTATGGTAGCCTAGGACCGCCTACAGCCGCCTAGGCGTCCGCCTAGTTTTTATTTTTTTTAAAATAAAAAATAAAAATACAAAATTAGAACCGCTTAGAGGTCGCCTAAGGCCGCCTATATATCAAAATTAGTTAACCTATAAATTTAGGGTTTTAATTATTATTTTTTGAGTTGGTATTGATAAACTTATCATGAAATTACTTTAGTGTATCAAATATCTGGTCAAGTGTTTTAAAAGTTGAGTTCAATATATAAATTTTATTGACCTTAATTTCTGATATACCTAACGATATTTTTGATACGCTTGATTAAATATTTGATACTTTAAAACTTGTTCATGATAAACTTATCATAAACTATTTTCATACAATACTTTACCTTATGAGTAGGTATTGTGTGAAAGTGGTTCATAGCATGAACCACTTTTTAACAAGGCAAAAAAATAAATTAATAACTATAAACTTTGTATCACAAAGTGGTTTATATCATGAAATTTGTCTATATAATATTTTGCCTTTTCGTAATTATTATATATCACAGTTCCAAAACAAGAAAATTATTTAGAAATAAAGTTAATATATATATATATGTAAGAAGGATATTAATTATAAAATGTCAAACAAGTCTCAATAGCCATAAATATTTCTAAGTCTCTCTATATTGATACCATTTCTTTGTATATATATATATATATATATATATAATAAATAAATATAGAGTGAGTTTATCCCGTGAACAATAAAAATTTGAAAATGGAAAAAGGAAGTGGTTGATTGATGATGCAAGAATTTGAGGAGTTCCAAGAATTGGTTTTGGTTTGGTGCAAACAAATGACTGATTCCACGTGAATGACCCATCACCGCTTCCAACGGATACCTTGAATTTGGTCATTTCTTTTTCTATTTCTCATCCAATTATTAATATTATTATGTAGTATTTCATAAATTATTCAAAGTCTTTTGATTAATATCCAATAAATTTTACTTTATTTAAATTATTTGTCTGCCCCTCCTTAAATTTCTTAATTTGCAAGGTGCATATTTAAAAAAATTGTTTTATTCACTTTTTAAAAATCAATGAATAAAAAGTATTTCATCCGTCCTCTTATAAGTCGTCCATACCTTTTAAGCACGAGTATTAAGAAATGTATAAAAATATTAATATAATACATGTGATGTGATAGAGAAAAGTAAAAAAATAATATTAATAGTGTAAAACGTATTGAAAATAATAATAAAGAAATGAATAATAATTTTCTAAAAAAGGTAAAAAAAACAAATGAGAAACATACAGTAGAACATATGAAAATAACAAAATGAGCACCTTATAGTGAGACGGAGGAAGTATATATTTAAATAAAATAACTATTACAAATTTATAAAATTTATTATAAAATGTTTCAAAATAAAAATTTTAAAATATACTCCCTCCGTCCCTATATAGGTTGCTCATTCTGTCATTTTCGCCTGTCTTCATTTGTTTTTTTTTACCTTTTTTGAAAATTACTATTCACTTTATTATTATTATTTTCAATATTTTTTGCACCATTTTTTTTACTTTTTCACTTTTCTCTATCACATTATTTATATTTTTTTACTTTTTCAATCATATTATTTATATTTTTTAATTTCTTTATTTTTATCTTAATTCGTGTGACAAAAAACAACGAGTATCTTACGGGGAGTAAAAGGTAATGGAAAGAGGAAGTAGATTAAAATACAATATTGTGAGAGGAAGAAATATCACAAAAATGTTCACACATATAAAGAGGAGAAAGAGAGAAAAAAAGATAAGTTTGACAGAAGAAGACAGAGAGCCAAACATGACCAAACAATGAATTCGTAATGGAAACATTGGGTGTTGGGAGCAAAATATAGGAGGAGGAGGAGGAGGCGGAATCTATACCAAAATTAAATACCTCCTCCCATACGCTGAAATTATCCCCTAGGGTGGTTCATTCGGTTCGAACCGGTTATATCGATTTTTGAAAAATATCGGCAGTTTGACCGATTACGGTTCGATTTTTCGAATCGGCAGTTTCAGTTCAAACTGTCGATTTGGTTTCATTTTTTATTAGAACTATAACTTTAAAGAGTAAGTCGCTTTTGCACCAATTACACGGTGCAACTCAAGTTTTTTTTTAAAGTTAAATAAGATACTACTGAAAAGTTACACATGTTATTACTAAAAAATATATCTTTCACAGTTTAACTTTTCAGTAATAATATGTATAACTTTTCAATAGTATTTTGTTTAACTTTTAAAAAATGAACTTGAGTTGCACCGTGTAACTTGTGCATACAAGACTAATCCAACTTTAAATTAATAACACAATTACTATTTATACATGGATGTAATTTTTTTAATAAAATTTAAAATTTTATAATTTACAACAACTTATACAAGTACAAATTAAAATTAAAACTGAACTTTATTAATAGAATTTTTGCACTTAACATTACAATTTACAAGTAACCACAATATTTACAAACTTGCAATTTTAAAAATTACTGATTATAAATTACAATCTAATTACTCTCTCCGTTTCGGAGCAATTTGCACCTGGAGGGTGAAACGTTTAAAAAAAAATATAATGTCATATGGGTAAATATACTCCCACTATCTACCAAATATATGCACATTTTTTGCACGTGGTTTAATGCAATATGTCGGAGGATATTTTAGGGTATTGTGAGGTTCGTTTATTAATAAAGTGAATATTTTTGGAAAGTACATCACATATACTTTATAAAAATATTCACTTTATTCATAAACAAACCTCACAATACCCCAAAATATCCTCCGACATATTACATTAAACCACGTACAAAGAAAGATGTATATATCTGGTGGACATATTGAGTATGTATTATTTTGTGATTTTGCACGTAAAGAACTTGCATACTTTTTATAGTTGAACATCTCACAGAGATAAAAACTCATATGAACTCGAGTTCACGGTGAACCTGAATTTATCAATTATCACTATCATGTGTATATACTATCACTGATTCACTGTTATGCATATACAATATTACTGTATAAAAAATTAAGTACATTTTTATTATAGTGCTAGTATGCATGAGAAACAGTGATTATGATTATACATAACAGTGACACGAGTTCATGAACTCGAATTCACAAGAGACATACACACAAAGAAATATATTATTGTAAAAAAAGTAAGCATTAATTTGTGTAAACACTCAAAAATATATTCTTACCTATATTATCACTGTTTTGTATAAATTATTTTTTAATGATAATAAATAAATTTTTACTGTGCAGATTTCATTAAAACAAAAAAACATTAATCCAACAAATAGTTTTTTCTTTTTTTTATAAAGCAATTAATCCAACAAATAGTTAATAAATGAGTGTCATCCATCATCATACATACCGATTTAGAAGGCAACAGCGGCCACTTAATTTTAACTCACTCCCCACGCCTGCATAAAATAAGTAAACGGCGTCGTTGGTCACATCATCATCAACTTTATATTCGGATGTATCAATTTATATATTATTAAAAAATTATTAATTTACTATACAAATATAAAATTTAATATATATTTATTGTTATTTTGTAAAAAAAAGTATTTTATTCTAAAAAACATAAAATTGTAAATTATGTTTAGAACAAATGTAGACTTATAATCCAGGTACATTGTGGTTGGCCCCTAGGTGTAGACCAGTTTGAAAGTGACTTTGGTGGATAGACCAACCAACGTGCCTACTACGCGCCTCTGAACCCTCTAATCTCCACGTCTATTTGAGAAACCTTTTATAGTACTAAATACTCTCTTAATACTCTAAATTACAAATAAGTCTCTTAGTGCACTCATTGAATTGAAAAGTATATTTTAAAAATTTATATAATTTATTATTAAAAAATATATAAATTATTAGTGAAAAATTACACCAATAAAGATATATTTTTTAATAATAATATATGTAACTTTCCAGTTATATTTTGTGTAACTTTTTAAAAATAAATTTGAACTAAGATTTGAATTATTATTCAAGGTATAATTTAAAATTAAATATTATTTTTATTTTAATAATCTCTTTTAGACTATGTTTACTGATTGTTGATCTGGGTAACCCCATAAGAGTGATAAGAATTGATTAAACTATGGATATCCCAATGTTTATTTATTTTATTTTCATATATTAATTCATCTAAATTATGCACAAAAAGAAACAAGGAAGAGAAAAAATAACAAAGGGTTATCCGCTCAATTTGGTTGGATTAAAACAAGAAACAGTAAGAATTTAAATCGTGTCAGAAGAATAATCTATTTTGAAGCCATGTAGTAAACACTTTCGTTGTTTCGTTTATTGTGCCGAAACCAACCATAACCCAGGATAAATAGCTAATTAGACACAACCTTACTGTTAGTTTAAAAAGAATTAATATATTAAATTGTATTTATTTTACATTTGGTTTATGTGATACTACCTCCGTCCCACGAAAATTTGCACACTTTCCTTTTTAGTTTGTCCCACAAAAGTTTGCATACTCCCAAAATGGAAATATTCCTTTAAATCTCCACCTTTAAAATCTTTACCTCACAATCTCCACCATACACATTCTACTCATTACACTTTTTCTTAAAACTTGTGCCCAGGAAAGTACCGCAGACTTTCCTGGGACGGAGGTAGTATTAACCTGTATAAAATATTTTTCATGTATTGTCGCAGAAAAATGTATTACATTGCACTTGTTATAATTTATTAATGTACTACAATTGTATGTTTAAAAATTTATACATATTCGCATGTACTAACTCATCCAAATGAATAAAGTAATATTTTACACATTAAAATCAGTAATGTTGAAAATTTTCCTTATCTTTTCAAATTTATTTAAAAATTAAAATCAGTAATATTTTATGCTTCCAGTTTTTTACTGTTTATATACTATCCAAATTTTACTAAAGAAAGCATATTACAGAAATCAAGTTTTAATGATTAGAGATAAATTATAGAAATTATTTATATTAATTATGATATTAATATCAATGAGTTCTAATCCACAATCCACAATACAAAAAGAATAGAAAAGGATATTGGATTGGATTCAATAAGGCTATGTTTGGTTAAAGATTCTCATTCAATTTTGAGAATTTTATATTTATTTTTATCACATAAAAATTTATATACTTTTTATTTGAACGTCTCATACAAAATTTTAAATTACTAGAAAAGAAATATTATTTTATGTGCATACTCACAAATTTATACATATATCACTATTCTATATATAAAACATATTTTCTTAAACAATGTGTAGCCAGCAGGGTGCAAATTCCTACGTGACGAGGGAGTATTTGATATATGCATTTTTGGGATTCAATAACGCTATATGAATTTATATTTTTATATTAGTTGTCTAAATAAATTATATATTTTGATATAAAATAAAGAATTAATATAAAAAAAAATATTTAATATGGAAGAGAGAATTAAATAAAAAATATATATGTGATATATAAAGGAGAGATATGTAAAATATACTCCCTCCGTTCCATAGGAATTTGCGCCAAACGGAAAGGCACATTTTTTAAAGAAAATGTGTTTTATATATAAAGTAGTGACATATGGGTAAATATGTTTATAGGTTTGTGAGTGTGCACGTAAATCAATGTTTTATTTTTTAGTAGCGTGCAAATTTGTGTGGAACGTCCAAATAAGGAAAGTACAAATTCCTGTAGGACGGAGAGAGTATATTTGATGTGTAAGATAAAATTGATTTGATTAATATTGAATTATGTGAAATTGGTGTTCAAATCTAAAATAGGGTGAATATATGTTTTAGATAGGATGGGATGTGCAAGATCCGAAAAGTGGATGGGATGAGAGGGGGAATCCATTCTCCATCCGTATGGACACATCCTAAAACAAATACTCTCTAATTGAGCTGAAGTTTTGTTATATGTATTTTTTGATATCTTAATGACAATTGTTATTATAACATTACATTTCATCGTGAATTTCACTATCTCTATATGATTTTACTAAGGTTGCCCGTGCTGGAGATTTTGATGATTATACTTCTACTTGGATTTATATGGTACTTTTTGTTGGTAATCCTATTTTATGGAATACTCGCAAGAAATGATCTATTGTTTGCTCTTCTCCTGAGGTTGAATATCGATCTATTACTGTTGTTGTTGAAGTTCAATGGATGTGCTTCATTCTTAATGAACTGTGTGTCACTATATCCACCATGATGATCATATATTGTGACAATATAAGTGACACATATTATGTTGAAATTCGGCATTTCATTTTCGTATGAAATATATTGCCATTGATTATCATTTTGATCATGATCATATTCAAGAATCATCATGTCTCATCCTTAGATTAGTTGACTAATGCTTTTACCTAAAGCTTTTACCAAGTATCTGTCTTGAGCTCGTCTTTCACTTTTCATGCCCAGAATTAATGTTACTGAACGTGCACCTATCTTGGGTGAGGCTATTAGAAGTATTAAATTAATTTATTGAATAATTTGTTTAATATTTATCCCACATCGGATTAGATTTAATGAAATAATTACCTTATCATAAAAACTTCAAAGTTCTTTAAAACAAAAAAATTGCTCAAGAGTTGTTATGAAATAAAAATTCATAGTTATGAGATTGAAATTTTAAATGCATAATGTCAATTTAACATCCGGCTCGTGAACAATCTATATATAATTTGACAAAAACTTATATAAAAATTTCTAAATTTAAAATTTAAAATTTAAAATTTTACTCTTAATTTATGTTAGTATAGTAATACATATTTGCTCATATAGTAACACACAATTGCACATATAGTAACACAAACTTAAGAGCAAATATGTGTTACTATTATAGAAAATGTGTGTTACTATCTTATAAAATATTATTATTTTACATATATTCATTTGTTTTCATAAAATAAATAATTTTTCACATAATGCAAGAGTAAAATGTGTGTTACTATAAGAACAAATATTGATTATTCATAAATACTTATATATTATTATAGAAATAATTTTTTTTTTTCATATAATAACATATGAATTGCATGAAACAATGTACCTAGATTTAAAGGAATGTGAATAAATTAAGGAACACATATTTACTCTTATAAAAATATATTTTTCACATATAGTAACACACATTTACCCATATAGTAACACAAACTGAGAGACAAATGTGTGTTACTATTAGAGCAAATGTGTGTTACTATCTTATAAAATATTTTTATTTTACATATATTAATTTGTTTTTTATAGAATAAATAATTTTTCACATAATGCTAGAGCAAAATGTGTGTTATTATAAGAACAAATATTGATTATTCACAAATATTTATTTATTTTTATAGAAATAATTATTTTTTTCATATAATAACATGTGTATTACATGAAATAATATATTTAGATTTAAAGGGATGATGAATAAATTAAGAAACACATATTTATTCTTATAAAAATATATTTTGTCCTTATAGTAACACACATTTGTCCATATAGTAACACAAGTTAGAAGACAAATGTATGTTACTATTAGAAAAAATGTGTGCTACTGTAAAATTATATGTGTGTTACGGTAAGAATAAATATGTGTTATTATATGTATATATATTTATTTATAACATAATATTAAATTAATAATTTTTAATCAATACAATAATTTAAAAAAATAAAATAAATAAAATAAAAAAATAAATAATTGCCAACTGTTGACGAGGGGTGGGGGAGGGAATATGTATAGGAGGAGGTTGGGGCAATTAAGTATACATGCATATAGGTTATCCTGGGGTTAATCTTTTCTTTTTTCTATTTTTAAAAATTTTCATGGTAGAAATTTCTACGCAAGTGTTGCTCATATAGTTTATCCCTCCCCTTCTTTTATTTTTTAACTAAATTATATATTTTGTAGTTAGTTATTTTATCATAAAAGTAATTAATATATTATTTATATGTAGATATTTTTATATTTATTTTATTTTTACATATAAATTAATATTTTTTACAATATAACGGTACGTGTAAAAAAACATAATTATAATTAAAAGGAACTATTACATTAATTAATATAAACACCTACATAACGTTTACATTAAAGTGACTGCTGGGAGTAGAATGTTGTCTCTATTATAGAGTAGTGTTGAATTGACTCTAAAATAGAGGCAACTGTTGGAGATGAACTTAGTTTGATTTGTTGGAACTCACACTCATAAATCTAAATGTATAGACGTCAAATAAACAAGGAACTACCCGTGTATTCAATCAAATAATGATCTGCAACACAAATAGTAGTAATTTGCACGATTCAAATGATGCTTACTTTAAACTAAACCACGAAATGTCGTGTCTTCCTAACACTCTCCTTCCTTTCCCTTACGTCCAATAGTTGGTTTTTTACTTTTTATGTAATACTTCTAATTTATTCACTCACAATAGTGCTTTCCACCATACGCTTTAATATTATTTCTTAATTGGAAAAGTAATTATTATAACGCTTTTCTATGAAAAAAGAAGTTATCATAATCCAATTCATTACCTTTTTCATGTTTTAATCTCGTGATTCTTTAACGTATGGACCAAAAAACATACTTTTTTTTTTAATATTTCAAATGGCATATGATTATTTTTATATACCTTAAAAAAAAAAAGAGTGCACCGGAAGGAAAGAAAAAAAGGCAAGCATAATAATATAATGGGTGCGACTACTCATACCCCAAATTCCTCTAAACATACCCCAATTATTAAATATATTTCATTTAAATTGAAAAACTAATTTAAATACTAAACATACTCCATTTTTTTTTCTATTATATTCTTTTCCAATTTGACCCAGTCTTATCTCTCTCAAGTCAATGTATTCATTTTATCTGTTGCAACCAAATAAAATTTTAAAAGAATTCACTACATGAACGGCATGTCTTCTTCTCCACGCTCCTTCATATCTAACCAGAGCTTTTTTTTTCGCCTAAAAATCACCATTTTTTCTATCCAAAATTCCATAATTTTCAACCTTTTTGTATCGTCGTGGAAAATACGGTTTCCACATCATCTCTTCCACTGCGCTCTTTAGGCATATGTACGTGGATAAAATATGAATTGATTACCAACAAAAAAAATTAGGACTGCGTAGAACTGTAGAATAGTTTTGAAGATAATTGAAATTCATGAATATAGCAGTTAAGAAGTGAGAGAGAAAAAGAATAAGTCAAAAATGAAAAAAAAAATTAATAAAAAATGGGGTATGTTTAGTAATTTAAATTAATTTTATATTTTAAATTAAATATATTTAAGTAATTGAGGTATATTTAGAGAAATTTGGGGTATGAATAGTCGCACCCTAATATAATTGGATTATAATCCCTCTTATCTGTTATTTTTCCATAATTCAATCCAATTAGGTATTTAATTAACGTAATTAGTGATTAGATGACTTGACCGATGGCGATTAAGTATGAATGGAGCGGGACACATCAACAAAGGGAGCACCGTAAACTGTACGCAAATGGAGCGAGAAATACGGTAGAATCGTACCTTTCTGTTGTTTCGTTTTCGATATTTTCCGTATTTTGTCCTCTCTTCAAAGTAATAAAGTGAGAGGACAGAGAAAGAAGTCGCTTTTCTCTCTCCTCCTCTACCGTGCGCATCGGTGCCATTTTTTTTACAGTTGGCACAACCAACGAGGTCAGGGGTTGCTTAGTGGGCATATTTACCTTTTCTCTCTCTCTCTCTCTCAACTCCCCACAACAGCGACATTTTCGCGCGTCCTACGTGTAAGCTTTTACGCTGTACGTGTCACTTTCACCAATTTGCGGTTGACCGCACGCGCCACCGTGAACCACCGCTGCGAAATCCCGCCAAATTTGTCGTTTGACGAATAATACAAAATGGGTGGGGGGAAGAGATAATAAATGGTGAAAATCACAGTATCTTCGTGACAAAAGTTGGAGAGAAACAGTAATTACATTGATTTAATAGAAGAATTAACATGTTAGTGAAAAGGGTGAAAAAAGTGGGGGGATTTGGACTGACACTATTGCTAAACTTTTCCTTTGCTATTCTGATGATAGTACCGAATACCTATTTCACTTTTTCAACGGCAAAATTCCGTGGTTTATGAACTGGAGAGATTGACGTGAACGCTCGCGGTCTTGGGGGAGTTGCAGACGGGGCAAATGTGAAGGGACGAGCCACAGAAAGTGCAGAGGCAGAGATGCCTACACGGCAAAAGCAACACACACGATTCCTCTTTCCCGCAGCTCCTGCACATTCTGTTCGACGGCACAATGCACCCATCCTTCACGTTGCTGGTGTGCTCCCGATCCGCTGAGGGGCTCGCCTCTTCGAAATTGCTGCCGCAGCACGACTGCGCGTCGTCCATCAACGCGGCGCGGCGGTGGAGATCTTGTTCGTCCTGTACTTGAGCGAGGACTTGTTCCAGATTGCATCTCAAGGCGTTGGCGGTGGCTTCGTTACTCTGAGCGATTTCTCTCCATATTTGATTCTCCACGCATAGAGATTTCACTCTTTCTTCGAGCGCCCAATTCAATTTGCCCATCTTTTCGATTTCTGCTTCCTTCGCCTTAAGTTTCTTCATTATGTTCTCCTGCACCGCCGCGGTGATTCGCCTGGAGTACCTCTTCCGCCTCTCCTCGATTTCCATCCTCACTTTCTCCGTCTGAGGAAACATTAAAACCGGATATTAATATCAAAATATTTAGTGCATCATGCATTCCTTGGAATGAAATTAAAAGTTAAACGTACATGTTGAGCGATGAATCGATCAACCTCCAATTGCTGTTGTTGGAAATGAAGCGACAAATCTTCGCCGAGAAAAGTAACATTGCCACAACGGTTATATGCAGAAGGATTATGAACGCCGTTCGGAAAAGTAGAAACCAAAGGATTGATCGCCTCTCGAGAACGCTTCCTCGAAACAGGGACTGCGGCGCACGTCAAACCGCTGTCGGATTTCGCCAGAACCGCTTCAGTCAACGCAGAACCGTACGTCGGAGTCATAGTTTCAATCGCCTTCACCGATCCCGACAACGGAGGCAACACCCCGTACCCAATCGGCGCCCCGTACACGTTCCCAAGGCCTTCAAAGCTATTAACCATCATTCCTCTGCATCAAAAAACATCCGAGATCAGATCAACTCCCATTCACATCCCGAAATCAATAAAAACAGAGGAAAAGGAGATCGTACCTATTGCTTAGAGCCTGCTGATGAAAAAGATTGAGATGCCTAGCTTCAACCGCCATTAAAACAATATATATCCAGAAATCGAAATCTGTCCTTTGAAAGACTCTCTCAGACGTCTCCCTTTAATACACAAGAAAGGCGAGAAAGGCGTACGAACATGCCCCTCTTGAAGTTTGCTTAATTTGGTTTGAGGACAGATAGCATCGAGATTGGGGAGTGAGTGAGGTCGAGAAAAAGAACAATGTGAAGAGGAGAGGACAAATGGAAAGCAAAGTAAAATGGGGAGAGGCACGCAAATACGTATACATATATATATATATATGGAAAACGGGTGGGGTTTAATTAAGGGGTTTGGTTTGGCTTTATGGATGGAGAGAGAGTCGATGTAAAGATGTTTATTTTGGATTATTTAAAGGGTAAATAAATGAAAAATGGAGGGAGGAGAGAGAGAAGAGAGAGAGTGTGGTTGTATTTATGAATTATTAGGATTAGAGTGCAATTTTCGGAGATTGTTCGGTTAACCAAAAAAGCCCCTCCTCATAATGATGTTGACTAGTTTTAACGTCATAATTTTAAGCTATAAGTAGGGATAAAAGATCGGGTCAGCCACGGGTAGATCCAGGGGCTATTCCGGACTTTCAGCATTAGCATTATTTTTTTTTCTCTCCAGCGCGTATTATGTGAACCTCGTTCCGGTAATAATATTTGCATTTTATAAAAATATTAATAATTACATAATCAATTAATATTAATATATATGCTCCCCATGTTCCTAACACTCTGTATATTTTTTATCTATAAATAAAAGTAACTACCTTAACTTTATTTTTATAATATTTGCATTCTTATGAAAAATGCTACTAATTTTACCTTTAGTCCAAAAAAATTTATTATTTCAAAATTTTAAATTTACACATAATCCTAAATACTCTAATTTTCTACACATTCTTTTTTAAAATATGTGTAAAAATAGTGTGAAATGTGTGTTTAGGAAGGGAGGGAGTCTTTTATTTTAAAATAATTTTTATTTATTGTTTAAAAGATAAATATTTTTTAAAATAAGTGTCATGAAAGCTAAGAGAATACGAGTAATATTTTGTATATTTTTCGATTTGTGCAGCTATATTTTATGTTAATACTACATTTTATATTATATTAATATGGGAGCAACGTTGTCAGTGTGAAGTAATGGTGCGTGTGAGACGCACGTGGGAGGCTAGGTAGAGGGCGTGCAGTGTGCTTTTGTCTGTTGTGGAATGGTATTGAGGTTTGAGGGAAGGTTTAATACGGGGGCATAGCATGGGCACTGCACTAACTTTTACATTCAAATGCCACCTATCCTTTTTTTTTTTTTTTCTCTATGTTAATACTAATATTTTACATTTTAAATTAATACTATTTTGCATTTAAATTAATACCCCTCCATCCAATAAATGTTGTTTTTAACAGAGTTAGATTTTGAAAAGTTCATATATATAGAATCTATAACTATATAATAACAAAATCTTATTCATTTTTTGGAAACTTTTTTTAATTCATAACCCACTTTCCAAAATTATTAACATTATTATTTAATTTAATGATATAATTAAACTTAGTTAATGAGAAATTTGAAAAGACACATTAAAATTTATTAAACGTAAGCTTATTTAATTAAGTGGCTTTTCAATTTCTTTGCAAAATATAAATAAGTCATAATTCAACTTATAATGACATCAATGTATTTTCAATCAATGTATTTTAAAATAATTTTTTTTATTCACCTCATAATGACATAAATGTATTTTTAAATAAATCATATTTCAATGTTTTAACTTATTTCAAAAATAAAATTTCATGCATGTTACTCTAAACTATTTTTTAATATTCAATTTACGCATATATGCACTAGCGATATTCTTCATCATACTTTAAAGAATCTTAGATGAAATTTATTTTTTATCTCTTTTATTTGGGAATCAACCTCCATTTCTCTATACACCTTTATTTTAAAATATTCAAATTATATATATATATATACACACACATAAACACAACAGTGGCTTCCTCCACAATAGAGTACATATTAAAGGTGTAAACTCTTATTCAATTTTAATCGGTGCATCTCTTCTATTATTCAAATTAATTATTTTTTTAAAATTTTTAATTCACATTCATATTCAATATAAAATAAAATTCAAATATACATTATTAATTCTATTACCTTAATATTATTTATTTATTGATTTTGATATATACTTGACTATTTGAATATAAGAAAATTTATTAGTATTTTCAATGTTAAATATTATTTTTAAAATTTTACTCTTTAAAAGATAATATAAATATATAATTAATTAAAAAATTATGAGATACTTATCCATATATTACCTCACACAAACTATTTATTAATAAAAAAAGTTGAAAAATTAATAAATTACAATTAGTTAAATAGCAGAATAAACTTAATTTAGATTTGTAATATATTTTATCTCATATTAAAATATTATGAATATTAACTGTGCATCGCACGGGAGAATAATTAGTTGATTATAATAAGAGTTTACTTATTGATTTTTATTAGAAAAACTTCGAAGTGGTATAAATAATATTTTTCAAAATTAAAGTAATCATAGATGTTTAGGAGGAAATTTAGAAAATAGTATAAAAAGAATTTTATATTAGGGCTCAAATTTTAAGATAAGTCTCAATTTAAAATTTTAATTTGAAGTATCTCAAATTAAGATCTACATTTTGATTTTTTTTGTCAATTTAAGATCTAATTATATTATCTTTATCTCAATTCAAGGCCCGGTTCATTTATCTTTATTTCATTTTAATTTTCTATAAAAAAAACTCAAAGCATAGCAATATTTTATTTTGAATTAAGATTTAAATAAAAAATAAAAAATATAATTTTAATTAATATTCATATTTGACGTAATTAATTTTTTTCAATTCACCGTTCAACACGAAAAAATAAATTTTAAAACATGTTTAATACTTGCGTAAAATTTTATTTATTTTTAGTTTGATATATTATACCTAAAAAATTAATTAAATGCAACAAAAATTATGTTTGATATATTATACTTAAAAAAATAATTAAATACAAAAAATTATTATGTTAGTGAAGCTTTAAAAAAATAAAGATAAATTGATCGGTCCTTGAATTGAGACAAATATAATAAAACTAGATCTTAAATTGAGAAAAATCAAAATGTGGATCTTAATTTGAGACACTTCAAAATTAAAATCTTGAATTGAGACTTATTTTAAAATTTGAGCCCTAATATGAAATTCTTCCAAATAGTATAATATCATGTGCATGTGGTTTTTTAAATGAATAAGTCTCTTGTGCACCAGTTACACGGTGCAACTCAAGTTCATTTTTTAAAAATTAAACAAAATACTACTGAAAAGTTACACAACTTATTACTGAAAAATTAAACTATGAAAGATACACTTTTCAGTAATAAGTTGTGTAACTTTTCAGTAGTATTTTGTTTAACTTTTAAAAAATAAACTTGAGTTGCACCGTGTAACTGATGCATACAAGATTAATCCATTTTAAATTTGCAAGTTATTCAAAAGTATAAATTATTACATATGAAAGCCATTTAATTTAATACGCTTGAAGAAATCTATCTATTATTATTTTTAATATGAAGATTGATGAAAGCCGTTTAGTAATTTTTTTAGAAAATTGTATTACTCAAAAGAACAAGAGCAAGAATAAATAAGAAGACTTCGTTAACCCAGCCCAAAATGTTAAATAATTTAAATTGCAATTTATACATTAACCTAGCCCAAATTACTCCCCAAATATTAAATAATTTAAATAGGAGACAGTTACTAAATGTACATTTTTTACTATTGACACATTACGGAAAATAAATACTCTATTATTCAATTTTTTTTTTAACTCTATAACTTTTATACGGATTTAAAAATAGTGGTTAAAAAATATTGAAACTATTCTTTTAAATATCAATTTATACATTTATTTGTCATGGCAAAGTCTTTAGGTAAACAAAAATTTTATTGTAAAATTGATGATTTATAGGTGCATGTTAATTATAATTTAATTTTACGTTATAACTGCTTCACATGATATCAACTCTTTAATCATAATTGAATAAATATATATATATATATATATATATGTAAATATGTATATATATCTAACTTGTGTAGAATACGAGGCTATGTGAAGACAGTTGCATGTTAAATGATGCAAGGATAGTTCATACCTCATGGGCCGTATTAGGTTTGCCCCACCATTCTTGTTGCAACTTCTTTTCAAAATATATTAAATCTCATTATTACTCCCTCTATTGACGAGAAATACGCTCACATTTTTTCACGTGATTTAATACAATATATCGAAAGGTATTACGGGAAATTATGATATCCATTATGAATAAAACGAATATCTTTAGAAAGTACATATAATATACTTTTCAAAGATATTCTTTTTATTCATAACGGAAATCACAATATCCCGTAATACCTTCTGATATATTGCATTAAACCACGTGCAAAAATGTGAGCGTATTTTTCGTGGACGGAGGTAGTATTATTTTATTAATTTTTTGGATAAGCATTTTTTAAGCATATTCAAAGTTTTGTTGCATCCACATTGATATACCTTAACGAATTATAATACTATCTGAATTAAACAAGAAATTTGTGATTATTGTCTAATACAATTTGAATGTCGATTTCGGATTACCATAAATAAGATGATAGAAGACCTTGATGGATAATATCCAAGTTATTTTTTTTTTTGTGATGATGCATACTATTATTATATTAAAAAGTATTATACATGTGTAAATTCACATGAATAATGTCTCATTTATTCTTAGTGATTTTTTTTTTTTTTTTTGGGGTGGGGTGGGGAATTAGAGTTTTTTTTTTTTGTTTTTTTAATTATTGTTAATACTCTTATGTTGCCAACTTCCTCGATAAGTCTGTAAAATCTAATTAATATCACTAGTTATTAATTAAAGTAACTTTAAAACGTACGTATTCAGCAATTAAAGATTATATTCACTTCCCAAGCACGATATTAAAAGATTGGCTGTTTTAATCGAAATTATTGGTTCTCACTAATTCACTTCATTATTTATCAATTGCATAAATGACTTGCAACTTCTACATCCTCAAACTTCCTTTTTCTAGCTAGCATGCGCTTATTATTTCTTGCTCTACTTCTTAATTTATAAATTTTTCTTTTTATGATTCGATTTTCGGTCCATTAATTTATCGATTAATTCGGAGAATTCGTAACTCATTAGTTGATAGGGAGAATCCAAAATAAAATTCTATATGATTTTAATTTAAAAATTATTCGCATCTTTTAAATTTCGAACTTAAATTAAAAGATGAGTATATATACTCCTATATATATTTCAGAATAAGATTGCTCCAATTCTTTACATATGCATGCATGCAGTTTTACATATTCTAATGTTAATTAAGTAATCTTCTTTTAAATTGTCTTTAAAGTTACTGAAAATTTAGAAAAATATATTATTTTAACCTATTAAGGAAAGTATAGTAGAGAGCCATAATTTTATTTATTAATACATGTGCGTTAATCTTTTTTTTTTTCTTTTTCAAAAACATGTACTTTGAACTGGAAAGGAGTAGCATTTATAACCTCAACTTTTGTCTATATGTTATATTATTAGTTAAAACTTATTTCTATACTATTTTTAGCATGAAGCGAATGATTATCGTGCAAATATTAGTTGAACTAAAAATATTCACATTGATATTTATCTAATAAACCTTAAATGTTTTTTTTTCTAAAGGGATAAATCTTAAATGTATTGATCTTATAAACTGAATGAGGCTTGACAAAAATATATGAATCTGATTTACCTAGCTAGCTATCCAATTTACTTTGAATGGATTCAACAAAGAGACTCATCTTTTAAATGTGTTAAAAATGTGAAAGCCACATATATATTATGGGTGACTTACATATAGGTTCAAAAAAGTCACTATATTTATAAATAGGTGTTGTGCAGAAAAAAAATGTGCTTCTGTGCAAATATTTTGAATCTATTTATAAATATAATGACTTTTTTGAACCTATATGTAAATAATCCATATATTATTATGATATATACTTAAATTTAAATTGGACGATTAGTTAACGAGTAATCGGGCAATAAATGAATATTAGGTAACTAATATGAAAATTTAAGCATAAATCTATTTTATCTTGAAATTTTGGAATAGTAAATGGTTGGAAACAAAAAATTTTATCAAAAGAAATTCTCTCCATATACATTTTATGAAAATATAACTAATATTCCCTCCGTCCCAACTCTTTTTTTTCCCTTTTTACATTTTGGAATGACGTCCCAACTCTTTTTTTCTATCTTAAAAAGGAATTGAGTTGGTAACATCTGCGATAATGTGAAAAAAAAAAAAAAAGACAAGCAACTCTATTTCGAATAAAATATTATGAAGATATATTTGTGTTGGATTCTCTATTTTTTTCATAAAATTATTTGAAAAAAATTCAAAATATCCTTTTGTTTTTGAAATATTAAAAACTTGACCTTGGAGTTTGTGTGGTTGCATAATTGCAAACTAATTAATGGTTTAGTTAGGTAAATATCGACAGTATGCATATCATGTTATATTGTGCTTAGTGCATGGGACAAATTTGCTACTAGTTGTGTGTGTGTGTACACACATATGAGTATTATAATGCACACACATTCACAAAACATATGCAAGTATACAAAAATACAGTGTATAGTGTGATTAATATAGTATAATATAATACTATTGGGTGCATCAATATATGCCCGGCCTAATTAAGATGGTCATTAAAATATTTGACCTTTTCTTGAGATCTAAGCACATTTTTGTAAGATGCGATTGTTGTATTGTTAAGTGATGAGGTCTATCTATGTACCAAAAAATATATATATTTAGATATATTAAATATGCAAATCATTTGTGATATTTAATTTTTTAAAAACTGTGGTTTTTAAACCCCATTGACTAATTTATCAATAAATAACTAGTCCACTAGCCAACAACACTGAAGTTTTTCCTGTCATTACAGTTTTATTTCAATTTTATAAGTTCTTAACTAGCCTAACGAATAAATTTGAATTCAATTTATTAGATCTAAGTATATATATATATAAATTTGTATGAACCCGTGAACTCGGGTTACTAATTATCACTGTTATGTGTATACACTATCCCTGTTATGTATATTCACTATCACTGTTATGCATATACATTAACATTGTCAAAATATCAAGTGTACTTTTATAATAGTGATGATATATATGAATAACAGTGATATTACTTATACATAACAGTGATACGAGTTCATGTAAATTCGAGTTCACAAGAGATTTACTCATATATATATATATATATATACATTAATACTCCTTTTGTCTCGTATCACTCTTCGAATTTAAATTTACACATTTTTTTTAAAATTATTTAATAAATAGAATATTAAAATCGATGTGTAAAGTCATATTTTTTGAATAATAAAATTAATTGATCTGAGAGTAAAAAGTACTAATATTTTATATAAATATATGAATATTAAGAAAATAAAATTAAAATAGTGATTTTGACTTATAAACTGCGCAAAATATTGTAATATGGATTATAAGAAAGTATGTAAAATATTGTAAAATTAATTAAATTCTATATTCAACTCCTTAGTGAAAAAGTTGAATGGAGGAGTCCAAAAAAAAAAATCAAAGGTTAAAAACAAGTGGTCTGTCACAGAGACATGAACACACTTTGGTTGTATCATCATCATCATCATAACACCTAGTTAGGTCCTCTCTCTGTCTGCAGCCTCACAAAGCCAAAGGCTAAACTCCAATATGTCTTACCTGTCACATAGGTTGCAGTAAACAGAGGAGAGGAATGAAACAATATCGATATTTTTTTCTTTATTATTCCCACTTTTCCATTTTAATTTTCATTAGAAGTATGAGACACTCCATCCGTATTTCTATAAGTTGCTCGTTGTTTTTGGGCACACAAATTAAGATAAAAGTGAAAAAGTACAAGTGATGTGATAGAAAAAGTGAAAAAGTATAAGTGATGTGATAGAAAAAGTAAAAAAGTATGAGTGATGTGATGGAGAAAAGTGAAAAAGTAATGAAAATAGTGTAAAAAGTATTAAAAATAATAATAAAGAAGTGAATAGTAGTTTCCAAAAAAGGTAAAAAAACAATGAACAACTTATAGAAAGACGAACAAAAATGACAACATGAGCAACTTATAGAAAGACGGAGGGAGTACAATTTAACAAAAATTAAAATATGAGAATGTAAAATTATACTCTCTCCGTGTCAATTTTTTTTATAGGTTAAATTACACGCATGTTAAAAAAGAGAGTAAAATATGTGAATGTAAAATTATATAATAAAATATAAAAGGCTTATTTTATTGACTTTTGTTAGTGTGAATTGTTTCCTTATTGAGGGGTGAAAAAAGAGTTGAGACGTCCATATAAGAAATGTATGAAAATTATCTTGGGACATAGAAAGTAATTAATATATATATATATAAAATATTTTTTTTTATTTTTTTTATAAATGTAAATTATTTCCTTTTTAAAATGTAAATGAAAATATCTCAAAATAGAAAATGTAAAAATTATGTTGAGACGGAGGGCGTAGTAATTAATATAAATTTATATTATTTTTTTCTATCCTAACTGAAATATCCTAATATTATTTGCACATTTTTATAAAAAAATATGATTTAATTTTATATTTACAAAATATATATTTAATCTTATAATACTATTTTATTCAAATAATATTTATTTTAATTTATATATAATTAAGTGTGCGAATAATATCGTAAAAAAATAAATACTACTCTCTCATTCTCAAAAGACATTGTGATGTCTTTTGAACACACAGTTTAAGAAAGTGTGCAATGTCTTCTAGGACGGAGGGAGTAGTAATATTACTCTTTCAATCCCGAAGAAATTTGTACCCTACGAGATAACATATTTTTTAATAAAAAAATGTTTTATAAATAAGGTAGTGGTATATAGGTAAATATATGTATAGTTTTGTGTAGAACGTTTAATAAAAAAAATGTGCAGAATTTATGTGGGACCGAGAGACCAAGGTTGAAAATATCGAGATCTTAAATTTGTGAAAATATATATAGATGGATATATCAATATTGAATATTGATATTGATAAATTTTAAAAAAATTATAAAATTTTAAGAACAAACATATAATACATAAATTTACCATAAGAATTTAAATATATTTTACTCCCTCCGTCCCAGAATAATTTGCACATTTTTCATTTTGGGTTGTCTCAAACCAATTTGCACACTACTTAAAAGGGAAACATCGATTTGCGTGCACACTCACAAAACTTTCCGCACATTTACCCATACACCACTACTTTATTTAAAAAATACATTTTTCTTAAACCGTGTGCCATCCCAGGGGTGCAAATACCCCTGGGACGGAGGGAATATTAGTTATGATATATATATATATATATATATATATATACACACTATTTTTTGAATTTTTATTCAAAATTTATCAATATTTTCTCGATATTTAACGATATTAGTGTAATTTATAAAAATATATAATTACAGATCGATATTTATTGATATTTTTTATTTGATATTATAGAAATCTAGTTTCTAGCCAGTATCAATATTAATGATTACAAAAAATAAATATATATAATGAATTTTGTTTGTTTACGGATGGCCCCATCCGGATGGGGATGGATTTTCCCCCATCCCACCCATTTTTCGAACTTGTACATTACATCCCATCCAAAATACACATCTACTCCCTATTATACATCTACAAACCTATTTCACATAATTCAGTACCAATCTCATCAATTTCATCTTACATATCAAATACATTTTATTTATCTCTTTTTCACATATATCATATATATTTTATTTTATTTATATCAACTAATATAAAATAAGAATTAAATTTAATTATATATTTTTTACATATTATAATATATATTAATTATTAATATATATAAACTATATATATATATGTAATTAATTAAAAATATTAGAATTGAAAATATTTTTTATTATATATATATAATTATTATCAAATTATTTATTTATTATATATACACGGTTTTTATATTATTTATTATTAATTTAATTTATCTAAAAAAAATTACTCCACGGAGTATTAATTATCAAGGTTATTTTAAAAATTTTTTTATTTATGTATTACAACAAAATATAATTAATATACAATCATTCAATCATTACTCCACTAACTAACAATAATAAAATAATACATCATCATCTCCAAAAAGTATTGATTTGACATAAAGTTTCATCCACCCCTACCACATCCAATTCAAACCAAAAATAAATTTACTATTCACAGGATTTGCCCCATCCACTTTTTTTTTTCCATCCGGATGTGCTCCATCCACCTCAAAACGTAAATAAACACTACCTAAATTACTCCCTCTGTTCCAAGATAAATTTCACACTTTCCTTATATGAATGTTCCAACTCTTTTTTTATACCCAAAAATAAAAATAATTCACACTCACAAAAGTTAATAAAATATATTTTTTATATTTTATTATTTAATTTTATATTCACATATTTTTTTTTTTTAATATGCGTGAAATTTCACTTATGAATAAAATATTGGGTAGAGGAGCATTAATTTTTGAATTTGGATTAGTGTAATTAATGATGCATGGCGTGGTCGTCTGCAGATTGAGAGTCAATTGCATTGCATGGTGCAGACAGCAGGCAGAGATTAGCTGCTATTAAGGAGACAATTACTGCAGCCCCTACCTGCAACCCTCCAAAACCAACCTGCCTGCCCGCCCTATATATTATTATTATTATTATTAATAATAATAATTAAATCCTTAATAATGTATGCAAGGATGGATGATTTATTTTAGGCGGTTGAGTTACCCATCGTGCTCTGCTCAGTGCTCACCCATTATTAAACACAAGCAACTTTATATGAATTCCACTGCATTTGAATACAATACGTATATTAAAAAAATAAAATTTAGTAAGACTGAATTGCATAAGAAAAATATTTAACTAACTTGTATGAATATTAAATATTTATTTTTTAAAATGTGAAAATAATACTGAGATTTATAAAAGAACAGATGTGAAACTGATTATAGGACAAAGCAAATATAAATGAATTAATGGTAAAAGTCTCCCATTATTAAGTACTTACAACGAGTTTAGGAAGATATAAGGTTAGCTAGGAGATATTGAGGGAGATATAAAATTGATTTGAAGTGTTTGGGAGACTTGACGAACTAACTACTAACAACTAACATTATCGATAAAAAAAAAGAATTTTTTATGAACTCGAGTGTATTTGATAAATAATATAAATTAAATAAATTATAATTTTTGCGAGTTTGGAGTTTTTTGATAGAATTCTTTTATGTTACTTAGAATAAAATAGTTCATGCGCATACATAACATTTCAACATATATTAAATTATTTATTTATTTGACATGCTGTTGGAGAAAATTTGAGAATTCACTTCACGAGTAAAAATAATATAAAGCAATTAATTTTATATTTTTATAAAAGTCAAATTTTTATGAAACTAAATTTATTCACATTTTTTTTTTCAAATATCAATATGATTATGTATATATACTATTCCATTCGTTCCACTCCTTATTGAGATGTCTCACTAACACTTTACATTCAATTTTAAAAAAAAATTTAAATTCCACTATTACAATATTCATATATTTACACAAAAATCTACCTTAAAATGCATTTCCAAGAATTACCGCAATGTGTTGTAGAACAAAGGGAATATTACTATTATTCATTTGAACTAATACTATTAAAAAACTTAATTATTTTTTAAATAGTGATTGTAAATGTAATAACAATTCTTGTGAAATAATAAAATATTATTAAAACTGAAATAATATACAAGTTATTTTCTTGAATTTCTTGGGTTCTCTCTAGCTATGATTCTCTGATTCTCCTTCAACTTTGACTTGATTTTGACTGAGTTTGATTTGTCTTGACTTTAACTTGATAACACTTGATCCAAGGACGATTTGTCTTATTTTAGATTGTGCATTAGTCTGTGGAAGATCTTGATGAAGAACGCTTCAGATTGGTAAAGAGTGATCTTTAAATCTTCAAGTCTGGATTTGAGCGGGAAACGCTTGATCGGAGGGATTTGGCCCCTTGCTCCTGGATCGAAGTGCGTTTGTGGTTGAAGACGGTGAAGAACGCTTGAAGTCTTCGAGGTGTTCTTGTGCGAGAAACGTCTAATCAGAGGGATGCAGCTCATTGTTTCTGATCGAAGGATGTTTCTGGCTGGATTTGGCGAAAAATGTTTAAAGACGGCGAAGAAACGTTTGATGATCCCCAAAGTATTCTTCAAGGAAAACGTCGGATCGGAGGGATATAGGCCTTTGTCTTTGGATTGAACACTGTTTATGGAAGGCTTTGAAAAAGAACGACTTGAATCTTTGAAAATTTGGCTTCCTAAGTCTTCTAAGCTCGCAGTTGGCTCGTCCAAAGGATGTTACTACTGATCGTTCGTCTTCAGAGTCTTCGTTGGGTGTGGACCATGATTGAATGAACGATATGACCCCATTTATAGGGTTTGAGGTGAAGACCTTCCTTTCTTGCAATGACTTGTGGCGCGCTCCGGTTGGCTGATGCCGATTTGATTGGCAGCATTAATGAATCGACCAAATTTAGCCTGATTGATTGTCGTCATCTTCTTTATTTATAAGAAACATTTATGGTTTCGAATTAATACTGCAAATCAGGGATTTACTGCCGCATATGAGCACCGAGAGACTCGTAATTGAATAACAACTTGTATAGTGTACAATAACTATCAAATTGATTATTTAATTTGAGAATTAATTTGATAAAATTCTCTAAATTCAAATAGTGATTTAAGTTTATATTTATTTAATATATACATGTGTCATTATTTGATTGGGTGCAGATTTCATCTACTTACAATAACCATACAAATAGTTAATGTGAACTCGGTACACAAAAAACCTGCTCGTTTTTAAATAAGGTGAGATAAGGGTTTTCTTTTTTATATGTATTACACTTATTTGGTAGAGTGCACTAGAACTCCTGACTCGTTACTGTTCACCTGATCGAAAGTTCCAATACAACCTTTTCTCACTATTCAATTTGTATTCTTTTTTTTTATCGGTAAATGTTAGTGGTTAGTAGTTAGTTCACCAAGTCTCCATACTATTCAATTTTTATTCTGACTTTCAACTTTCACACCACCACTCACGCCTCACCCTCACTCACGCCTCACCACGGTTGTCGCCGATTGAAGCTATCAAAGAAATAGCCACTAATCAACCAGCACTCGCTGTTGCCCGATATGTTCATCATCATCATCATTATCCTCTCTTTCGGCATTCTAGACTTGCATTCTGGTGGCAGAGGCAGCAAACACGCTGATTATTAGTCGCACGAAGAAGAAATGTGGTGCGATGGATGACACTCGTGATCGGTTGGAGGCGGCGACATGAAGGTAACCAACTGTGGTGGCAGACGAACCCTGAAATTGGTGGAAGTTGGTGGTGGCAGCTGAAGTTTAAGAATCTTGAGAATCTCTCAATCTTGACTCCAAAGAGTTCACATTTTCTGATCTTTCCCTGAAATTAGCCAAAGATGTGATTGGTAATGCTGCATTTGGGGCGGATTTTGGTCTTTCGAAACCAAAATTTGGCCGCGATTCTATCAAAGTGAGTTATAGAGAAGAAAGAGATGATGAGGCCCTAGAACTCATCAATCAACACATATACTCCACATTCCAGATTAAGACGGATCTATCCGATTAATTTTCAATCATATTAGGCCTTCTTATTCCCTTTTTTCAAGAACCCTTATGTCAGATTCTCAAGTGTATTCTCGAGACTGCGGACTGAAAAAGTTGATTGAAAATTGGGGGATGAAATTGAATCACATAAATTAGACAAGGAAATTGAGTAATTTTCAGTTTATGAATTAAGTTGTTGCATCCCTAGAAGTTTTCACCTTTCTCTATTTCAGTTTTTTGTTTATGAACTCGGTTGTTGAAGCCATGGATGTTTTCACCTTTCAGTTTATGAATTGGGTTGATTTTATTTTGTTTATGAATTTCTTAATTCTGAGGCCAGTGGTGATGGTTAGAGACGGTTGTGGCTGATGACAATAGCGGTACTTGGTTTTTGGTGGTCTGATTTTGATAGACACAAGGGTGGTGTGATTTCGTTAGGCATGAGGGTCGTGTAATATAAATTTACACTTAGAAAACTCTTATTCTCTAATAAGAGCTCTCTAAGGGTAAATCTATATTAGTTTGTTAGTCACAATGGTGAACATGGTGGTGGTGTCATATTGGGCAAATCCTATAAATTGTTTATACATATATCTCATACCAAACACTAATATACGATTTGACTATTAAAAATAACACAAAATCATTTAAATTAGACACTAGGTATACAATAATATAAAAATAATTTATTTTTAACTATGAATTACCAAATACTAAAATTTAATACATATCAATCGCTTACTAAAATCTTAGCACTATAGCATAGTAATTTTATACACCCTAACAAACGGGTCCTTATTATTTACATTATTTATATCCTTAAAATCATAAGCCCACACGACTAAGTTATCATAATCATAATTTAATTCTACCACCATAAATTAAGACCGTCGTATGAAGTGCTACCTAGCTAGCTTCTTGCCTTGCCTAAGTAATGCGCCACCCAGTCCTTGATATGCTGCACCACCATTTTGTTTTAATTAATTAATTATTAATTAATAATTAATTTTGATTGAATAATTAATGTCATCAACATTTCTTATATGTATAACATTTTTATTAAATAAAAATGCTAGTTAGGTGGTGTGTACTTTATAGACGTAGCTTCTTAATTTATTGATTATAATCTAAATAATTGTACAGACCTAATTAGATTAATTTAGTTATAGATTATACTCAAATTTTTTTTTAATAACAATTAAGATCCTATGTTATAATTGTTATAATATATTGAAATAATATATTATATTATATGGACATAATATTAGGATTATATTTCAGTGAGCTTTAGGCCCACAAGACTTAAGGTTAGGTACTCTTATTTATATTGTATCGTTCCCTTGTATTCCATTATTCTCAGTATTGTAAACACTTTTAACGGCAAATACAGTTTATACTCTCCTGGCTTGGGCGCCCCAGACGTAGTCACTCTGTGGCGAACTGGGTTACCAAACTCCGTGTTATTTACTTTTATGCTTGCGCTTTTCTCTCGATTACAACACGTTATCAGCACGAGTCTCTACGAGCGTTAAGGATTTACGAGAGTTTTGCTCCAGCAGTTTTCGGATTGAATTCAATACTCACCCTCTGATTTTTTGAAATTTATTAAGCGATAAAACTATAAGTTTATTTATTATATTTTCTTAAAAATAGAAATCCATGCTTAGGGTATATGTCGTTAATTATCAGCATATATGTAAATATGATTATGCTGTCATGAATCTATGCTTTATACCTTGCAAATCGTATGCTTTATGACATTTTCCTTTTATATGATATTTATGCTGGACTGAGCATGTGTATTATATTTTTCTTTTAATTATAAATCCATGCTTATGATATATTGATCCTGCAGAATATACATCCATGTTATATGTGTTTTTGTACACTGTTTTGTATGCTATACATCACGTTGCATAACAAAACCCTAACAAAACCCTGAAACAATAATTGATCCCCCGATCGAATTTCCTATTCTCAACTGTTTGCAAAACAAAACCCATCCGATTCTGATTTTTTTTTTTTGCAAACCCTTTTTCCAAAACAAATTTTTTCGAAACCCTCTGTTTTGCGAAAACAATTCTGGATTTTTTTCTTCAACAGAAACCCAGGAAATCAAAATCGATCAACATCAATATCAATCCTTTTTCTTGTTCGAAAATAGAAAATCAATTTTTTTTCAAAACCTGGGTTCAAAACAAAATTGTTTTCCAGAAATCAAAATTTTTTTTTGATAAACACCAGAATCGATTACAATCGATTTAAAAAAAATCAGGTTTTTCAGAAACACTTTGGGGTTTCATCCTCAAAACCAAATTGATTTCTGTCAAAAAAATTTCAAAATTCCTTCCTAAAAAATCAAAAATCTTTTTTTCGAAAAACCCCCGATCAAAACTTTGAAATTTTCCCAACGGAATCGATATCAGAAACTCTGCTATCTTCATATATCAAAAACCAAATTTGAAACCTACCTGCGACGGCGACTGATACGGCTGTTGTTCGCGCCTGCGGCGGCGACTGCTCGCGCTCGCATTAGCGGATGCGCGACCATCGGCGAACGTGCACGAAGGCACGGCCCTGAGCGACACCGATACGCTTCGGCTCCTCCTTGCGATGCACGCTGCGACGGCGAACCCCTTCGCCTGAACAGCGACAACGCACTGAACGGTGAGCCGCGAAGAATCGCGACGGCGATGCCTCGCCCGCGGCGACAGCAACTGCCCGATCGTGACCGTGCCACTGTGCGCTAAGGTCCGCAACGGCGAGATACACGGCGGTGCATGCGTGACTCCACGATGGCAAAAAATCCGCCTATGATCCAGTTATTTCGGCGAAAATTCCGCCCAACAAATCTTCTTTCTTTCCACGAAATAGTTTGCGTAAAGAAAGGAAACTAAAATCTTGACCATATATTCTGAAACCCTATTCACAAACTGGGCCTTTTATGTTTTGGGCCATTAATTCATTAATTGATTGGGGCCTGTTAATTCATTTATTCCAAATGGGCCGACTAAATCCTAGGTCTGTTTATGTCAATTGGGCTTCTGCCTTCCTTATCACAAATGTGCCGGTGCCCCTTTTAAATTGCTAATTTGGGCCGATGCCCTAATAATAATTTTTTAAAAATTAATATTAATATTAATTAATTACTTAGGCCAATTTTTTTAATTAATTGATTGGACATTTTGTTTTAGTCGATCCTAATTAATTTGGATCCTAACAATTATTTTTGGGCCCGATGTCCCATTAATAAAAATTCATAATGGTATTATGAAAGCCCAAATCCTCAATTTTTTTTAAAAAGACCTTATACAATAATTATTTTTGGGTTCAAGTCTCTTTAATAATTGTCTCACAAGTCATACACCCAATCCTTTATTAAATACACCTCTATTATTAATTTGTCATTGCATTTTATCTTAAGCCCTATTTTTAATTGCTACAAACAATAATAAATTCTAAATTTATTAATTCTTTTCTTTGTAGCAACAAAAATGTCAAACATCACCAAACACGAATTTGATGAATTGACACTAGATGGCCACAATTATTTGACATGGACTTTAGAAGTTGAAATCCACCTAGCTTCAAAAGACTTATCCGACACCACCACACAAGGGTGGAAATCCACTCCTGCCCAAAAGGCACAAGCTCTAATATTCTTAAGACATCATCTTCACAAAGATCTTAAGAATGAATACCTCACAGAAAAAGATCCATTGACGTTCTGGAAATCCCTCTAGGATCGATTCCAATAACAACAAAATGTGATCCTCCCCGAAGCCAAACATGCTTGGATAACACTTCATTTCCAAGACTTTAAGTCTGTGACGGAGTACAACTCCACCCTGCATCGCATTGTTTTGCAGCTCAAGCTGTGTAATGAACTGATACCTGATGATCAGTTAATCGAAAACACTCTTTCCACTTTCCAAGCTAGTAATCTTGTACTCCAGCAGCAGTACAGGGACAAAGAGTATCAATCACACTCCGATCTCATTTCTGCACTTCTAGTTGCAGAAAAGCACAACCAATTGTTGATGAAAAATCACAATACTAGACCGGTTGGCTCACAAGCTGTGCCTGAAGCACATGCAACTCGGAGGAACTCTAGAGGCCGTAAATGTGGAAAAGAAAATGAGGCGAGTGGGGGACACGGTTCGACCCGAAGTCGAGGCCGTGGTAGGGGAAGAGGTAGAGGTCGCAACAATGCACAATCTAGTGCAACTGAAAAGAATGCACCACAAGATAAACCATCGAGCTCAGGTGCACAGAACAAGCAACTCTGTCACAAGTGTGGATGCGACGACCATTGGTCTCGTCAGTGTCGAACTCCAAAACATCTAGTGGAGCTATATCAACGCATGCTTAAGGACAAAAAGAGGAAAGCTCCTAAAGGTGAATCACACCACACCGACCTGCCCATTGCAGGCTTTGACATGGAGAAGGGTGCCCTCTTGGGTGATACAATGACTGTAGACGCCTTTGGAGACAATGAGTGATCGACATCAACCTGTTGTTTACTTGCTTTATTAGACTATTTGATACTATTTGCTATTTGGTTTGACCAGCATGTTTGACTGGCTTTTATCTTGACTATGTTGCATGATACCTTTTATGGATTTTATTTATGAATGCTTATTGATGCTTTATTTTTACAGTCAAATCCAATTGTCGATCACTATTGTCTACAAAAATAATTTAATACATTCTTGATAAAGTAGGACCTAAGTGATCTCTTGTGCGGCTGATCAATCAGCGTCTGTAATCTTGGCTTTCCTTAGCATTCCTCATATCTAAACGTATCCAAACATACACTTAAGTGCTCATGGAGATTAATGTTTTGTGCTTAGTAGATAGTGCTACTAAACATACTATCTTAAAAGATAGACAATTTTTTCAAACATTAACTGAAAAGAAAGGAAGTGTCACTACTATTTACGATGACGACATACAAATCGTTGGCTCCGAAAGAGCCTCGATCATTCTACCTATGGGTACTGAATTAATAATCGAAAATGCTTTATTGTTTCCAAAATCAAAGCGTACCCTCCTCAGTTTCAAAGACATTCGACAGAATGGCGATCACATTGAGACAAATACTGAGGACAATAGTGAATATTTGTTGATGACTCACTATTTAAATTGTCGTAAACACATCATTGAAAAACTTCCATCTTTCTCGTCTGGCTTGTATTACACATACATCAGACCTTCCAATCTCCATATAGCTCTTAATCTAAAATTTAATGATCCAAATTCTTTTAAACTATGGCATGAGCGGTTAGGACATCCAGGACAAACTATGATGCATCGGATTCTATGTAATTCATCTGGCCATAACATAACACACAACATAATCCCTTCTGTTAATGAATACATATGTGATGCTTGCACAAAGGGTAAGCTAATAATTCATCCTTCTAGTAGTAAAGTAATAACTGAATCTCCTAAATTCCTTGAGCGGATTCTAGGAGATATTTGTGGACCGATACACCCATCATCTGGACCATTTCAGTATTTTATGGTCCTAATAGATGCATCCACTCGGTGAACTTATGTCACCATGCTATCCACTCGTAATACTGCTTTTGCAAAACTTATTGCACAAATTATTCTGTTGAGATCTCAATTCCCAGATCATCCTATTAAATCCATTCGTATGGCTAATGCCGATGAATTCACCTCTAAGGCATTCGATGATTTTTGCATGGCATTGGGAATCAAAGTGGAGCATTCAGTCCCTCATGTTCATACTCAAAATGGTCTAGCTGAATCATTAATTAAACGTCTTAAATTAATTGCTAGACCACTACTCCAAAAATCGAACTTACCTGTTTCATGTTGGGGGCATGCAATCTTACATGCATCATCACTAATCCAATTCCTACCAACTGCATATCATGAATATTCCCCTATTCAACTCGTGCGTGGAAATGAACCTAATATTTCCCATCTGCGTACATTCGGTTGTGCAGTGTATGTTCCAATACCACCACCTAAGCGAACATCTATGGGCCCACAAAGGAAACTCGGTATTTACATCGGTTTTGTATCTCCCACAATACTTAAATACCTCGAGCCTTTAACTGGGGATCAGTTTACAGCCCGTTTCGCTGACTGCACATTCGACGAAGATCTATTTCCGGCCTTTGGGGGAGAGAAAAATACCACAATTAATAAATGTCGTGAAATAACTTGGAACACAAAAGATCTTCAGTTCCTAGACCCACGCACAAATCAATCTGAACTTGAAGTTCAAAATATAATAAATTTGCAATACTTAGCAAATAACCTGCCAGATGCATTCACTGATCATAAAGGAGTGACTAAGTCGCATATACCTGCGGTAAATGCGCCTTAAAGGGTACAACTCCCTTTGAAGACAAATGTTAATCCCCCCATGCGCCAGAAGCGTAAAGTAAGCATTAACATAAGCGAACCGAATACACGTAAGTGTAAAGCTAGCAAACACACTATGTCACCCCTAAAATCTCATGAAGAGATTCGTCCTGTAGATGAAAATCAGAGTCAAAATGCACGTGCGAAAGCAATCAATGACTCTGAGAATGCGGATTCATCAGACCGATACCCTTTGGGAAATGAAGAGGATTTGGTCGATGTAAACATTGAAGTTTAAACAAACTTCGTAAACACGGGAGAAACTTATAACAGAAACACAACTGTTGTCGACAACACATTTGCAGCCTTAATTGCCTTCACCATTTCGAATAATAATCATGATCCTGAACCCAAAACTATATCCGAGTGCCGGAGGCGCTCTGATTGGGTGAAACGGGAAGCTGCAATAAAGGCAGAGCTAGACTCGCTAAACAAATGAAATATTTTCGGTTCCATCGTTCGTATCCCAAAAAATGTTGTCCCTGTTGGATACAAGTGGGTATTTGTACGAAAGCCAAACGAGAACAATGAGATTATGAGATACAAAGCGAGGTTAGTGGCTCAAGAGTTTTCGCAGAGACCCGGTATCGATTTCGATCAAACTTACTCTCCTGTTATGGATGTCCTAACATTCCGCTTCCTAATATCCCTGGCAGTTAAACTAAACTTAGAAATGCAGTTAATGGACGTAGTTACCGCATACTTATACGGATCATTAGATTCTGACATCTATACAAAAATCCCTGATGGATTAACTATTCCCCAAATGAGGAATAACGAACATCGTAGTATGTTCAGCATTAAATTGCAATGCTCGTTATATGGCTTAAAACAGTCACATCGTACGTGGTATAATCGACTAAGCGAATTCCTCCTAAAGATGGAATACGTAAATAACGAGGCTTTTCCTTGTATCTTTACTAAGAAATCCTTTAATGGTTTTTGCATCATCTCGGTGTATGTGGATGATCTAAACTTTATTGGAACAAGGAAAGAGATTGAAGAAGCAAGTTCAATCTTAAAAACTGAATTTGAAATGAAAACTTTGGGTAAAACCAAGTTCTGTCTCGGTCTGCAGATCGAGCATTTCCCTGAAGGAATACTAATACACCAATCAGCTTACCTAAAGAAAGTGTTGGAGAGATTCCACATGGATAAATCTCATCCTTTAAGCACTCCAATGGCTGTCTGTTCCCTTGATTTGGAGAAGGACCCATTTAGACCTAAAGAAGATACCGAAGAGCTATTGGGACCTGAAGTTCCATATCTAAGTGCAATTGGTGCACTGCTCTATCTTGCAAACTGCACTAGGCCCGATATTACCTTTGCAGTCAATCTACTTGCAAGGTTCAGTGTCTCCCCTACGAGGAGACATTGGAATGGTGTGAAACATATCTTACGATATCTTCAAGGTTCACAAGATCTTGGTCTTCTCTATCAAAGAAACCAAGACAACACACTTATAGGTTATGCTGATGCTGGTTATCTATCTGATCCCCATAATGAAAAATCGCAAACGGGTTATGTTTTCCTCTGTGGTGGTACAACCATTTCATGGAGATCTGTCAAATAAACTTTGGTGACCACTTCGTCAAACCACTCAGAGATCATAGCTCTATATGAAACTGCACGAGAATGTGTGTGGTTAAAGTCCCTTATAAAACACATTCATGATTCGTGTGATATCCCTTCTGTTGACTTAAGCCCCTCAATTATCTATGAAGATAATGCTGCATGTATTGCACAAATGAGCAATGACTATGTCAAAGGGAACTTGACGAAACATATATCCCCAAAATTCTTTTATCCTCACGAACTCCAAAAGAATGGTGAGATCACGATAAAACAAGTATGCTCAAGTGACAATCTAGTTGATTTGTTGTCTAAATCCCTTCCCACTTCGACTTTTGAAAAGTACGTACATGGAATCGGGATGCATCGACTTGGAAGGTTGTTATCTTCAGGGGAGTATCAAATGCTAAACAATCCTGATGATTGAATCCTCGAGGTCATTTATAATACTACACTGGGTAACTATTGCATTCTTCCTTGTCATATTATGTCCAAGGGGGAGTGTTATAATATATTGAAATAATATATTATATTATATGGACATAATATTAGGATTATAGTCCAGTGGGCTTTAGGCCCACAAGACTTAAGGTTAGGTACTCTTATTTATATTGTATCGTTCCCTTGTATTCCATTATTCTCAGTATTGTAAACACTTTTAACGGTAGATATAGTTTATACTCTCCTGGCTTGGGCGCCACCAGACATAGTCACTCTGTGGCGAACTGGGTTACCAAACTCCGTGTTATTTACTTTTATGCTTGCGCTTTTCTCTCGATTACAACAATAATTACATATACAAAATTATCAAACTTTCGTAAAATCAATTTTATTCGTAGACACTGATTTAAAGGTTTTGTGTTAGTATAAATAACGATCCAACAGTTTTCCAAAATCAAGTAACCAGGCAATTGGAATGGAAAATGTGTGCATTTCCATTCGAAAACTTAATTACATATTCACATCGTTGTATTATATATATATATAATTTTATGAATATGCATACAAATCGTTGTATCTTTTTTAGTAGTATGTAAATTTGTGTGGGACGTCCAAATAAAAAATGTGCAAATTCACGTGGAATGGTGGGGGCACAAAATAACACATAAGTATATAAATGAATAATTCAATCACAAAAACTTATACGAAATGTTTCACGGTGTGAAACGATACCATATTCTTAAATGGGTCAAATAATAAATATGCGGGTCGGGTTGGTTTCATTAGTTGGATCCGGTAAGTTGAAACGGGTTATTCATATTGGATTTCAAAATCTGATTTCATACTTTCCTTTCTTTCGTTTCGTTTTCTCTCTCGTTCCCGCGTTCTTTTTCGCGACGTTTTCGACGGTTTCACGACTGTTTACCGGCGTTTCTTTGCTTCTTCCAGCGTTTTCGAGTTCGTATTTACTGTTTAAGGTATTTTTTGTTACATTTTCATCTTCGTTTCAAGTTTTTTCCATTTTTCTGAGTGAGATATGTTCTTAAGTGAATTTTAGGGTTTCTTTGTTGTTTATATTTCTTATTTTCTGTGTTCAGACGTATTTTTTGTTTAAAGCTTTTTCATATTCTTTAACCCTAGGTTTTTATGCTTTTTTTGTTGGTTTTTTGTTCGCGAAGATTTTCTGTTCAATGCATGTTCATAGGATCGATCTATGTAAGTGTTTTTATTCAAATGCATGTTCGTATTTTTTGAAATTTTTGGGTCAGATGCTCTGCTTAATGTTAATGCTTTGTTTTTTTGATTTAGTTGATTTTTATATTTAGTAACACTAATATTTCTATGTAGTAACATGTATTATTTCTATATAGTAACATAAATAGTAATATAGTTTTTTGTTGTTTAGTATATGTAATTCTGAGTTTTATTATTATTGTGTTCTAACATGCATTTTTTTTTGTAACACAGATATTTTTTTATAGTAACATGTATTATTGATGTATAGTAACATAAATAGTAATATATTTTTGTGTTGTTTAGTAACACACATTTTGTTTTTTAGTAAATGTAATTCTGTCAGTTTTATTATTATTGTCTTGTAAAATTCATATTATTGATTTGTAACACAAATATTTCTATATAGTAACATGTTTTATTGTTGTATAGTAACATAAATAGTATTATAGTTTTTTGTTATTTAGTAACATACTTTTTGTTGTTTAGTAATATATAATTCTGATAGTGTTATTATTATTGTGTTTTAAAATGCATTTTATTTATTTGTAACATGTATTTTATTAATTAGTAACATAATTTTCTGATATGTAGTAACATGTATATTATTGGTTTGTAATATGTATTTTATTCAACATGTATTACAGATGGGTCCTTTGTGGACGATTCACTTGTTATGTTGATAAAAGGTCCTATTGCTCTATCTATTAGGAGGCGTAGGTATGTTCCTAGTAAGAGCACAACAATTGTTACTGTATCGTCTCAACAATCTAGGTATGGTTCATTATATATATAGATATATATTGTATTTTTTCATTCAATGTTTATGAATATTTATGAATATATTTATGAATATTTTTTTCATTTTCAGAGAATTCACTCCTCATAGTAGACCTACTTCTGTCTTTGAGTCGGTTCAAAGTTTGAACAAAGCTCAGAAGGAAGCTGTTAGGAGCATATGTTTTGGTGGTTTACTGAATTTGCATCTAACAAAGCTGAGTGGGTACCCAATGCTTAAATGGCTTGTTGATAATTTTAATCCTCATAGTTGGCAATTGTCGGTTGGCCGTTCGCGAAGTTTTGTTGTTGCTCCAGACGATGTACATGACATTTTCATGATACCAAGGAATGATGGATGTGATGTTCCTGTTTTTAATCGTGGTGAAACTAATCTTTTGCTTGAGAAATACAGGGAGCTGTATGGTATTAGAACTTCATCAAAGTTGACTGCTCTTTCTGATCTTTTTAAGAAGAAGTTGAAGGATGGTGGTGATGATTTCAAGCGTTTATTTGTGTTTTTCTTCATGTCTTCCTTATTTACTCCTGGTTCTAATCATTTGGTTTGTAATCCTGGAATTTTGAAGGCTGTTGTTGATGTCAGTAATATATCAAAGCTTGATTGGTGTTCTTATTTTTTTAACAAGTTGTGTGAGAGTGTAGATTATGTTCGTGTGAATGGTGCTCACAATGTTACTGGATGTTTGATTATTCTTCAAATGACTTATCTTCACCGTATTCAGTGGAGAGGTGTTGAATTGCCGTCTTCAATTCCTTTGATTCAACACTGGGATGATGTGAATTTGCATGCTCGGTGTAAGCAGGAATCTGATGCTGGTTTAAATGGTGATGGGGATCTTGTTTCTGATGTTTATCCAGTGACAAGAAATGGGTGTATGAGGGTGTCGAATATAGGGGATTTGAATCATTCTCTTTCTGAAAAAGTTGAGGTAATATACTTGTAACTTAATTTTAACATCTTTTTTTTTTTGCTCAATATTATTTCTTATCCATGTTAATAATAAATCATTCTAGGTTTTAGGTATATTATTTTAGTCGTTTCATATATATTGTTAAATTGTAACATGATTATTATTTTGTTGTAACACATATTCTATTATATAGTAACATATATTTTAGTAACAAATAATTTATTATATAGTAACATTTACTTTTGTAACATATATTTTGCTATTTAGTAACATGTATGTTACTAAATAGTAACACAGTCCTTTCTATTTTGTAATATGCATGTTACTATATAATAAGATCTACATTACTTTATGTAGTATCATATTTTATTGTTGGCTGTGCAGATGAAGCTGGAGAAGTTGTTGAAAGAAATTAGCCATTCATCCTCTGGTTTTATATCTAGATTATCAGAAATAAAATCGAACTTGCCTGATTCAAACATAGATTCTGATTCTCAGTTCTGGGGGGATGAGTCCTTTCTAACTATAGTAGATAATCTTGTTTTAAATTTTAATCGTGCAAAAGAACTCTCTGATGCACCTAACTTTGAATTATTTCCTGATAGTCCTCTTTTTAAATCTAATTCTAATTATCAAACCATTAAGGCTGATCAGGTTGTGTGTGCTGAAAGAAGCGTGAAAAGGTCAAATGATGATGTTTGTGGTGATGTTGGTGAGGTTCAGATGAGGAGGACAAGGAAAGGGAAGGAAAAGGTCATTGTAGAATGTGATGAAAGTGAGGAAGCTGATGATGATGATTTTGAAGAGGATTTTAGTGAAGAGCCAAAAGAAGATGAAAATGAAGAAGAAGAAGAAGAGGAAGAAAATGATGAAGAGGAAGATTGTGAGAAAGAAGCTGAATTAGAAGAAAAAGATCAGACAGAAGAGAGAATAGATCCAACTAAACAGGTGGTTCAGGAGGATGTTGGACAGACTGATGATGGAAACGATGTTTTGGATGGAGAAACTGATCCCGAAATGGTTGAAGAAGTGAATGAGAGTCAGAGTGATGAGGAAGAAATAGAGGAGCATGGTGAAGGAATGTATGTTGATGCTGAGCAAGAAAAAGATGATTCAAGTCATCATGCTATTGAAGTCTGTGACAAGTCTGCTGTTGGAGCTGGTAATCAGGCTGATGATGAAGTTGGTAATGAAGCTG
>JAPKLY010000169.1:336251-361679 GCA_026898435.1 Prunella vulgaris | reverse complement strand
CCAATTCTGAAATCTGGAGCAGCTTCCGGCGGGTTGCAGAGACGGAGTAGTAGTGGTTGCCAATTTCTGTGTCAAGCGACGGTGCGTCGGTGAGATGACGAATTGCGGTTTCCTGTGCGGTGAGTTGTTGAGTGATTTGTGGACGGAAATGGGTATGACTGTAGAGGCTGTATAGCTGTGTCTGCTTCCATTTTCAGGGGATTTGCAGATAGTGGTGAAATTGCAGAGAGGTTGTTTTGGCTTTTGTGGGGAAAGTCACGTTGCAAGTTGTAACAGATGTGGGGACCATGTGCATTTCCTTTGCTGTTGTATTCACATGTGGGCTCCACTTTACTTTTTATCTCAATTAATCCTGCAATTTATCAAAATTAGTATAACACATGAGATTCTCAATTAAATCAAAATAGATAATAATTAAGGCCCTAAATGCATACAAATCTCTATAAATTCATTGCAAAATGAACATAAAGTGATGCAAATATGACCCTAATCAGTGATATGAAGCACCCTAAAGCTGGTTTGGTTAAGAAATTTTCTGTTCAGACAATGAAGTTGTCTTGGAGGTCCAGTGAGGATAATAATGATTGTGGTGTGTTTTTTATGCACCACATTTTTAATTTTCAAGGTCAACTTTATGAATGTCCAGAGCTTTGTAAGGTAATTATTTATTTCTTTATTTTTTTTTGAAAAACATTTTTATATAAAATAGTAACACAGTAATGTTTAATTAGTAACATATATTACTTTTTATAACTTTTTTTAAAACAGGCTGCTTGCAGGATCTTTATGAGGTGTAGTTTTTTTTTCGAAGTTTGTAGCATCTGATGTCAATGTAGCGCGGTTTAATGTTTTTAAGAGGGTGTTGGATTTTTACATCAACAAACCTGCTCTTATTGCTGCTTCGAAAGAAAATGTACTTGGTGAGAAGAAGAGAAAACGAAATGTACCAGTTTCATATGGCAAGAGAAATCTTAGATCGAATCGGAACAAGTAGATTTTAATACTGTTCTTTGGTTGTGGTTGGTGTTTCTTTAAGAATTGATATTGTTCTTGGTTTTCTATTAACAGGATGATCCTGTTAACAGTTTGTGGTTTGTGGGGGTGGTGAATATTTGATGGTATTTTTTGGATATTTTTATTGTGGTTGATGTGTTTTGGGGGATTATGATGGATTTTTGTATATTTTATATGCTGATGTTAATAGTCAGGAGGGTTTTTGTATATATTTCTGGATTTGGTAATATGTGTTTAAGGAATGGTTAATTTTTGACATATACTATGTTGAGTTTGTGGTTAAGGAATGAATGTTTGTAGCTAATGAATAGTACAATAGTCTTTGTTTAGGAATGAAGGTTTTATGTAATTTTACATTTACTGTTGTTAATATAGTTAATATTTTCTTGTTTAAAAGTATTATGCTTATATGTTCTTTTGTCTGATGTTACTTTTTAATTTTTCTGATTTACAGGATTATTTTTTTAGGTATTATATTGTGTTGGGAATTCACCCAGCATAAGGTATAAAAATTTAAATAACAACACACTTTTTTTTTACTATATACTGTAACATTTTTTTTATGTAATATACTCATATGTTTTTTAAAATCAGTTTTTGATCAAAAATCTGGGAGTCTGAATCAAGACTATTCAGGTAATTTTACTAATTTTTACTTATAATTTTTGAAATCAGAACTTTATATGATTATTAACACATTTTATTTTAAATGGTAACATATATATAATTCAATCGTAACATATATTCATGTTAAATGTAACATAGGTATAATGTAACATAATTTATGATTTTTGTAACATATAACCAAGTGAATTGTAATTTATATTTTTATTATAATAAGAAAATAATTAACATAAAAACAAGTTAACATAAACATAGTTTATTATATTTTTGTAACATGAATTTAAGGGAAAAGTAACATAAATTTTTAGTAAGATAATTCACGCAATTTTGTAACATTGATTTAAGTCAAAAGTAACATAGATTGTAATTATTGTATAATCATCGATAACAATAAAACAAGTGTATTTAAACAACTGTAAACAATTAATTTTGTTGTAACACAATTTATTTTATATTGTAACATGAACTTAAAAGAAAAGTAACATAAATTTTGAGTAACACAATTCATGCAATTTTGTAACACTGACTCAAGACAAAAGTAACATAACCTTTTGTACAGAATCCAACATTTTAATGTATTAATGAAATAAACTATAGGTTAATGAGTTTCTGATTTTATATCAAATGAGCGTTTGGTGTCTTAGAGCCATATTCCATTGGCAATGTTGTCTTTTTTTTTTTTTTTTTGCTTCCTCTGAAGTGGTCTTTTATTCTTCCTTTTCTCCCCTTTGTTGTTGAGCGTTTGGGATCCTGAATATCAAGTCCTTCAACAGTTTCAGTTGATTCTTGTGGTTGATGCCTTGACTTGAATGCCCTAGCAGCTATTGAGTCTCTTTCTAAACCGTCTTCTATAATTTTTCTCGTTTCAGCATCTTTTTCACATTCAAGGATCAGATTGTAACTCATTCTTGCCATTACATGCCTCCATTCAACTGAACAGTCTGTCTTTCTTGTTTCTGCCTTTGTGTATTTGTCCCAGATTTCTGCCTTTGCATTTTTTGTCCACCTTCTACATATGTATTGATTCGGTATTTTTTGTACCGAGTTAATGTGGAGCACCCGTAAACAGTGACAGCACAACATTCCACATTCTTCAAATTTTTTGCAGCTGCATTGTATTCTGATCATCATTTGTTCAAAAACAACTCTATGAATATCTCCTTTTTTATTGACATCATACACAAGTGTAGTATCTTCTCTGCCGACCTCTTTTGAAGTACACGATAAACTTTTTAGGAACTCATTCTCAAATGTACCGAATAGGGTCAGTGTGTAAATTTCTGAAGCATGCTTCACTATTCCATTTATCATCAGAGTTGATTGTGGCTTCATACGTTGGCATTGGAATTCATCATTTGCTCTCCAAGCCTTTACTATTTTTTCAAATATTTCATGGAATTCGGTCAAGCCAGTGGTCTTCCTTGTGTTAAAAGATATCGAACTATTTGTACTCTCACTTCGTTGTGAGGATCTTATTCCAGCTGAAAAAAAATATTTGCTCAATGCCGTGCACCATTTCTCCTTTAATGTATATAACCTTGTAAACCAAGCATTGTTCTGCAGGTTATATTCTGTAATCATTTCTTTCCAACAGTTCTCAAAATCATTTCTATCGATGCAGCCTGACAAACACTTGTTGAACAATTCCTTAAATTTGTTATTGCTCTTTAGCTGTGCAAACCTGCTCACTGCATTCTGTTGTAGGTGCCATAGACATAGTCTGTGTCTTGTTTCTGGTAAAATCTGAATAGTAACACAGTTTATACACATATGTAACACAAGGTATAATTAAAGAGTAACATAAATATAAAGTCACATAAATTATACTATATTCAGTGACACACAAGTATTTTTGACATACCCTTTCAATTGCCTTTGAAATTGCTAGATCCTGGTCTGTGAATATTGTTATTGGACTTCTTCCACCCATGGATTTCTTGAAAACCGTAAACAACCACTCAAAAGTTTCTATTTTTTTATCTGATAAAAATGTAATTCCAAACATTGTATTTTTCCAATGGTTGTTTATTCCAACAAATGGTGCACAGATAAGATCATACCTGTTGGTCTTATATGTTGTGTCAAAGACCAAAACATCCCCATATATCTCAAAATCCTCTTTCATCATCGAGTCCCTCCAAAAAACATTACTCAACCCGCCCTCTTCATTCATTTGAACTTTGTAGAAGAATTGATCTTCCTGCTCCTCTTGATTCTGTATCAAATCCATGAATGTCTTTGCATCTCCACCCTCTATACTGCTTCTTTTAGTAAGGTTGACAAAGTTTAAATGGTCTCTCATTGTGTGTCCAACCTGTTCTTCTCCTCCAGCACTATAAGCTAGATAGCGGAAAGAATCTGCTGGTCTTATTCCAGATGATATCATTACATTAATTACTTCAGCCTTTCCACCCGTTATTGCTCTCTCGGAACGGTGTAAATTGTTCCATTCCTTTCTAGTTAATGTATGATTGTGCTCGATAATGTGTTTTATTACTTCATACTTGCCACATTCAGATAATCTTACCTTCATTTTTGCCTTGCAATCTGTTCTTGTTTCTCCGTTCCTTCTGTTTATGACTGTCTTTTTAGTTGCTGTTTCTTCAATTTTAACCTTTTTACCACTGCACGAGCACACATACAGTTTGGTTCTTAATATGTTAGATCCATCAGTAGACCTCACTTCTGTTGACTTTCGTACACTGAATCCAAATGAACGAGTGTGTGTGCAATAGAGTTCATATATTTGATCTATTGTATCTCTTTTCATTCCCATTAGTGAACCACTGTATTCTTCACTATTAAAGTTTTCCCCCTGATTAGGTGTATTTTGTAATACTTGTGTTTGTTCAGCAGCAAGTTGAAAATCACCCTCTGGTTCATGATTTATTCCTGGAATGTAACATTGTTTCTTTTAATTAGTAACACATAATTATTAAATAAGTAACACATATTTCATTTAGTTAAAGTAATACTATTTATATTTTATAGTAACACACATGCATTTATTTTGTAACATATATTTCATCCCTAACATATTTGGTGTATAAAATGTAATATATTTGGTGCATAAAGTGGAAGTAACATATTGTTTGTTATATTGTAACATACATATGTTCATTTAGTAACATAATATTTTTTATAAATTACACTTAATAAGTAACATGTATATAAGTTAATATTAACATACATATTTTCATTTAGTAATACAATATATGTGAAAATTAACATAATTGCAATATCTAACACCACATATTATATTTTGTAACGCATACTTCTTCATTTAGTAACATAATTTTTTAAGGTTTTTCCAATTTGTTATTCTTTTAATTATGCACACATATTGAATTCTGTAACATATTTTTATCTATTTTTAAAAAGTAACATCAAATCCTCTATATAGTAACATACATATGTTAATAAAGTAACATATATTAATAGTAACATGTATATCTTCATTTAGTAACATAGTTTTAATAGTAACATAGATATGGTCATTTAGTAACATGATTTTATACATTGAGTAACACATATTTATTTAAGTTTTTTCCAATGTGTTATGCATTCGTGTACCTGTTGTAGAACACGTAGAATTTGTTGTTGATATTATTTGGCAATCTGGAAAATAATCGTCCATGTTATGGTTGTTCTTCGTCTTGATTTCCTTGCTTTTTTCCTTGATTTGGTGTTCTAGTCCTCCTTTAAATGATTTTCTTGCTGTGTTGTTGTCGTTGTTGTCCCCGTTGTCGTCGTTGTCGTCTGTTAATCTCTCTTTGTCGTCCCCATTTTTTTTTTTTGTCGATTTCTTGTTCTGAAAGTCAGGGTTTTGAGCTGATGGACAGGATCCGCGCCTTTTTTTATTTTGACCCGGTTTGACCCGCGGGTCATTGGGATCCATGATTTTTTTTAATTTTTACCTGTTTCACGGCGTGAAACGTTTCACATGAGAGTTGCTATAATTCGATTAAATAAACTTAACATTCAATAAACTCTAAATCTCATTAAAAATAGAAAAAAGATAAACAAAATTAGAATAACAATTTTATTATTATATTATCTTACTTTGATTTTAAGGTGAAATAAACCTAAAAATATTTTAAACCAATTTTTAGGTATTAAAAAGGTTAATCTTGAGCCTATTATATAGAAACATATCACAAGTACTATATGAACTTCTTTGATCATTTGATAGACTTTCTTTAGTTGTTTTTTTATTTTTCTGAATATATTGAGTCACTTTGGGCTCACTGTTTAGGTCATCTTAGACATTTTTGGGCCCTTGCCATGTTACTCGATTTTAGGTTATTTTAGGATCTCACTTTAATATATAATATATATATATATATATATATATATATATATCTTAATATTATATAAAGACGAAGTTATGAAATCAACCAAAATGCTCGATTTCAAAATTCCTCTATTCTTATTAACTCTGACATTAAGAATTAATCTCGACCTTATAATTTAAGTATTTTAATCTTGATCGTACATTTTAATATTTTATAAGTATATGTATCTTATATAAATCTTATTAATATATTCATAATATCAAATCATATATCTAATTTTTTTATCTCAACTGTTCATCTTAATTTCTACACTTCTATAAATTTCAACTCCATAAACATCACTATTCTCATCTTTTAATCTTATAACTTCGTGCGTCTCTTGCTTCTTATTTCTCTTATGATGTTATTATTTATCGTATTTTAATATTCAAATTGTTTATTTATTTATTTTTCTGCTGGTTCATATTTCACATCTAAGAATCTAGTGAAATAATATTTTTTTTCTAAAGTTATACAACGTCTGTGATTTTCTTTTGGAGGTAATGTTTAGTTGCTACAATTACATATCTATTTGATTTACAAATTTGATGTCTGAATTACAGATAAATTTAGAGCATAATATTGTGTGTGTGTGTGTGTGTTATGCATGTGTACATATTTTTTAATTAATTATGAATAATGTTATATCGAAATCTTCTACCACTGAATCTTGATTTAAGGCATAATCACGTTTAATTTTTATCCTCTTTCTTTATTTGTATATAGTTGAATTAATTTATTTGTATATCACGTTTAATTTTTTTATTTAGTTTAGTTTTGAGTCTTGATTTGTTTACAAGTCTTAATATGATAATAACAAATAATTTTAAACATATGTGTATCACGTTTTTAATCAAGAAGTGTGTATACATACTGAAGCAATGCGTTATTTTAATAATTTCACGTTTCGTTTAGGATATTTTTTTAATAATCTTTTTTTTTTTTTGTTATTATCATTGAAAGAGTGACTAAATTTTATGGTATTTTTTATTTTTTTAATCATAAATATAAAATATTATATTTTTTATTTTTATAATAATATATTTTTTTATTTTTTTAAAAACATAACAAAATGATCTAATAAAATATTATTTTCTTGATTTTCTTTAAATATACTTATATAATAATAAGTCATCCTACAAGTGGAATATAATAATTTTTTTTAATTATTTTATTTTTTTCTAATCTCCAGCATATATCTTAATCTCATAAAATATATTGCAAATCTATATGATTATAAATTGTAGGATAAGTTATTTTTTATTTAACTAGTTTAATTAATGTCAAATTTAATTTTTATAATATATAATCAAATTAATACAAAGAAAATTAAATAAATCAAATAAAAATTAGTTATCTTAGTGTAATATTTATAAAAAAATTATTAATTAAAAAAAATATATAATATTTTTTATACATACAATTTTTATTTTATACTACGAAATTCGCGGGTATACGTACTAGTATATATATATATATATATGAACTCTTATTTGCTTGGATGACATAATGACAACTAGATAATTTTAATTTTGGCAAAGTATGGTATTAAAATGATTCATGATAACTTATTATGAATAAGTTTTAAAGTATCAAATATTTAATCTGATGTATCAAAAATCTCATCAGGTGTATCAAAAGTTGAGGCCAATAAAATTCATAATTGCAACCATCAATATTTTTTTATTTCACAGTCCACATATATATGCATTAAACATTTTTCAACATATATATCTAATGATGCAGAACATGCATCCTAACTTCATAATGCTTTTGGATATTTATTCCGACCTTTTCTCAAATTACATCAATATACAGTTATATATTTACCAATTTTTTAAAAATCAAAGAATTTATTAAGTTTATTCATGTAGAATTCAATATTAATATATACCTCAATGAAGACATCTAACCACAAAAACATAACATCATAAATTAATGCAATTCAAAAAAATTGGGCAGAGTTTTAAATTTTATATATATAGCCCTATATATCCAAATTTTATTTTCATTAGTTTACAATAATCAATATATCCATCACAAAAATGCAACTCATGAATCAAATTTTAATTTCTTGAAAATAACATAATATTAAATTAGAGATTTAAAAATTTAAAATATATGATTAAATAAAAGATGGTGGTGCCAAAATGAGTACTTGAAGAGAAGCTATTTGGTTTTGGAGAAATGGCTGAATACTTCATCTCTAATCTAAACAATCCTTACCCTCAAAAAAGTCGTCGTAAAAAATTACACAAAAATACTACTAAAAAATTACACATGTTATTACTGAAAAATATATTTTTAATAGTGTAACTTTTTAGTAATAATTTGTATAACTTTTCAGTAGTATTTTTTGTAACTTTTTAAAAATGACCTTAAGTTGCACGATGTAACTGGTGCACAAGAGACTTACTCCTTGTTCACTTTGACCATTTCAATAATTTTTGTTATAAATTTATCCTAAATTGTTTCTTGGCAAATATTGCATTGCTGAACTTGATTTTTTTTTATGTGTATGTGTGTCACTATTTTATAAAAAAATTATATAATTTTATCTACACATTTCTATCCGTAGTTAGGTTGATGACAAAATCGATCGAAATACAGATTAGCATTTCAATTAATTGGACAATTTAACTGACGGTCAAACCAGTTCATTTAAAATAATTAATACTATATTTCATTGCATCTTGTCCTCTATATATAATAATTAGTAATAGAACAGATTCTATCATTTCTATCTAGATTAGCTTAGCCAATACCTAATAATAGTTTTCCAAATTTAAAATACACCTCGATGCAACTCAAACGAGTCCAACTATTCAATATTGGTAAAGTTTTGTATATAAATGTTACGATAGATTTGTCATGAATTAAGTATAAAGTATCAAATAGTTGATTAGGTATATTAAAAATCTCATCATAAATATAAAAAATTAAATTGAATCAACGATATTAAGTTATTATTTTTATAGATTTTATTGACCACAATTTTTAAAACTCACTTAAAAAATATTTAATACTTCAAAACAATTTCATGATAAATTTATGATTAACCATTTTCATATAAAACCAACTCTTCAAAATTAGTCATTCAAATGTAACATGAAAAAATAGTTAAGGAAATCCAGCAAGTTGAGCTCGAGCTGATTCTTTATTAATTCAAGTATTTCACGAGCTCAATCTATTTTATTAATATGAACGAGTCGAGTCGAAATTTCGAAGTGCTCGTATATTTTAACAGCTCTGTATTATAAATTAATATTGGAATTGGGGTAAGGTTTGATGATAATGATGAAATTGCAATCCAATTCCAAGGAAAAAGACTGGTCGATATTTATAGATTCCTCAGCTACAAGAAACTACACCCAAATTAGATGGATTGGTGGATTCCCAAATCTTTTTCTCCACTCCATTATTGCTCCCATCAATCCAACCACATCAATTCATACTTACCTTTAATCACCACCCAAATCCACACACCACAAACCTTTTCATTATTTTTTTTCTAAAAATAAAAGATATAACTAATAATTTTAATAAATTAAAAAGTTGGTGGTGGGTCACAAGAAATTAAATATTTAGTACTGTATTATAACCACAATTATATGTATAGATACAATATTATATATATATATATATATGCATGTAAGCAATTAAGCATGTGTGTTTGTGCTTCCCCATTTTAAGGGCAAGTGATCACTTGTTGGATTTTTCCTTTTCCCATCTTTTTTTCCTCTTTACGTTACATTCAACTTAAAGTTGCACTGTAACATATTGTCTTTGATTATTCCACATGTGAATTCCCACCTTTTCACCACCCTATTTATCTAGAGAGAGATTCTCTCTCTCTCTCTCCTCTTTGTCAGTTCATTTGTCTCACATTTTTAAAGGCTCCTCATCTCTTTTTCTTTTCTTTTTTTTTTATTTATTCAATTTTGTATTTTGGTTGTATACTATATAGATGAGATTTAAATAAAAAAGGCATCTCATAAATTGATTGATCATAAATGAGGAAGGCCACCAACTAGCCGGCCAAAAAAAGAACTATTCAAAAATAAAAATAAAATTTTTATGGGAATTAAAAATGGAGATGTAATAATTTCAGTCAAAATCGTCCAACATTTATGCCAGTCAAATTCACGCAGTTTTAGTGAATTTACTACGACTCTGTTGCACTAAATAATGGGACCAAATTAATTATACGGATAGAGAGTAATAGATAAAGATATGTGGAAGAGATAATCTTCCTTTTTCTTCTTTTTAGGGGTTAGAGATTTATTAGGGCATTTAATTGTGAGTAATCAAATAATTAATAATAATGTGGAGCTTAATTGGTTCATTAGAAATAGGAAATATTACAAAATGGTTCCCAAAATTAATATTAATTAGAAATTATTTCTGTACAGAAAAACATATATATGTTTCTGTACATGAAAAGTTTATACTTCAATGCAGAAATTGTGAATCAATTTGTAAATATAGCTACTTTTTTTAACCGATATGTAAATAACATTTAGAAATATATAATTATAGAAGATTAATTATCCATAATAGATGAAATTTGATTTTGATAATGAGAATTAGAAAATATGTAGCGTAGCAAGATGATAAGCGTATGCACATGTGAATATGTTGAAAGATGATATATAAAATAAGAAGAATGAAAATATATATATAAACATTTGTAATTCATAATGATATGACCAAACGTAGAATCATCAATATCTGCATTAATCATCACCTTTGTGACAATTCACAAATGACAATCTGAGAACTCATGTATAAGAAGTATATGAAATTGTATGATTGCATGCATTCAATAGCGTCACAATGTTCCTTCTCTTTAAAAAAAAAGTTAAGTAATTGTCTTAAAAATTTATCTAAAAGAAATTCATAGTGGGACTACCTACGAATAAATCTTCATTTCTTATATAACCTACAAATAATTTATCTACAAATTGAATTCCTATGTAATTAATTACCAACTTCTAATTTATCTACAATATGAACAATTTACCTATAAAAATTGGGTAGATAAATTATTTGTAGGTAAAGAATAGAGATGTCTATATAATTAAAAAATTTATAGGCAATTCCATATACAGTCTCCACTCCAAAAAAAATTGTTCAAAAATTTGTAAGTCATATACACTACAAAAAAAAAAGTACATTTTAGCGATCGATTTAGCTGGTCACGGAAAATGCGGTAGCAAAACTTTAGAGACCGCTTATTGTGTCGGTCGCTAATTAGCGAACGCTGCAGTGATCGTAAATTTACGGTGGTCTTGACCCGCTTGGGTGAACTCAGCGACCTCTGCGAGTAGTCGTTAAATATAAATTAAAGATCATCTACAACGATCTTAAAGTAATTAATTAAATTAAAATATTTTATTTAATTATTACGACCGGGGGCAGCGGTCATAAATTTATTGACTAAATTTAAATCATAATTTTTATTTAACTTTTGCGACTGTCATAAACAGTCGTTAAATTAAAAATAGCAACTGACTTATTCAAACATTTTTTTTATCAAAGACTAATTAGCTATATATAAAACAAGAGATTTGAACGGAAAAATTATAAAAATGTACGGTTAAAATTGAAGCAACGAGCAAAATGTGACAATATTCGTATGAATTTTGCACACTTTGGAAGCTCCATCCCCTCACTTTTCTTTAAAAAAAAAATGAGGAAGAATGAGCAGAAACTGCTATATATAATTATAAATTAGCGACCGCTTTGATGGTCGCAAATGAAGAAATCAGATCGGAAAATTATTGCTCAACAACCATTTCAGATTTACATTTGCCGACCGCCAATACGGTCGTTAATACAGGGTTTATATAACTTAGCGACCGTTTTAGCGGTCGCTAACTTAATCTTTAATTTAACAACCGTTTAAGACGGTTCTTTAAATGGTCAACAAAATATATTATGACTGCTTAATGACGTTCACTAATTGCAATTAGCATTTAGCGACCACTGACGATCGTAAATCAGTCGTTAAGTTTCCAATTTTGACTAATAGTCAAAATCAATCTTAAAAGCGATCACTAATACTATAATTAGCAATCGATTAGTAAGAGGTCACGAAAACGCGCGCTTTTTGTAGTGATAGACAAATTTCATTGTCAATGTTTCATTCTCTTGTAGTGTTTGCAACCGATACCATATCATTTGTTCGCAAAGTTCCAACTCTTCTTTCATACATCTAAAAAGGAAACTTTTTACATTCACAAAAGTCAATAAAGTACATTTTTTTTTTATTTTATTATTTAACTTTACACTTACATACTTATTTTTTCTTAATTCACGTGCCCAAAACTACTTATAAAAATAGTCCGGGAGAGAGGGAGTAATAATAATGCTTACTCAAACTATATATGAGAAGTCGGATTCAGCAATAATAGAGTTTAAATGCAGTTAAGCTAGTAGTGCACGGCAAAATCAACGTGTCAGTTGTGACACTTTATTATAATATTTATATATCCTTTTTCGCATTAAAAGTTAGATAGAGATAAATGCTGTGTGAGAGAAATGTGAGGTTTAATTTCCTTTTATTAAATATTGATGCTAAAAGTTGTTGCACAACTCAGTGCTATGTTTTGTTTTGTGGATGTATACGTACGTATGAATTAATTGGTGAACATGACTTGCTTTCTAAACCAACTCCACATTGCATAATAGTAATAATAATACATCTCTGCCAAACAAATTTGACCGTTCCTGCACTGCTGCTGGGCTGCACACACCGACGGATTTTGGGACCATTTGATCGGGGACAACGAGGGTTGAGAAATGAGAATAATTGAAAGTTCATTTTTGAGTGCTGATTTCTATTTATTACATATGAATGAGATCATAAAAATAGGTTATCACTAATTCTATAATGATTAATCCCATAATAATACTCATTATCATTTTCATCTTAAATTTATATTAGATAGTAATTAAAGACTGTTTCTAATTCATTTTTTATCGATAAATGTTAGTAATTAGAAGTTAATTAGTTCACTGAGTCCCCAAATACTCCAAGAATTATCTCTTATATCTCCCTTAATTCGTTCCAAAGGGATTAATTGAACTTGGATTCCTCACTCAAGTGAGAAGCTCAGTGGCTAAGTGAGCTAACTCATCTTAAAACTTAAGATGCTAAGTCATGTGTTCTAATACACAAACTTAAGGTGCATATAAATATGTTTTAGAAGAAAAATCTATTTCTAGTACTTAGGGTCTGCAAGTTCCTTTGGGACATCCCGAAAAGAAAAACTTGCAAGTTCCTCTGGGACGGAGGGAGTACTAGGTAGTAACACTACAAAAAAAAGTACATTTAGTGGCGAATTTTTTTGTCACTATATTACTAATTTTGTTACTAAAAATAGATAGTGACAATTTTAAAGGTTGTGACTATAAACGCTGTGGCTAAAAGATTAGTCACAAAAATGTCTTTATTGTTACTATAAGTAATATTTTTAGTGACATTCATAATTTGTCACCAAAGTTAATATTTTAGTCACACATTATTATTGTCACTATTATTCAATGTTTAGTCACGTAACTTTGTTCTCGATGTTACTCAGTGTTTTAGCCACATTTATTCATTGTTACTAAAATATTAATTATAGTTACAAAAAGATCATGACACTGTAATTAAGATATTTAGTCATGATTGATTATTATCACTAAAATATGATATTTATGTTGCTTTTATCACATTTAATATTTGTATTAATATATTTAAATAAAATTCATTATTATTACTACAAATTTATAATATTGTGATAAATGTATTTTAATTATAGTTACGATATAGTTATCACTAAAAGCTAAATTTTAGCAAATTTTTATTAGTATTAATATAATTAAAATAATTTGCGTAGTTTTATGAATGACAATATTTTCCCAATATTTTCAATACGTATAGAAAAATTGAAATAAAATATAAAGCTTATGATTAAAACATACATATGTAGATTCTGAATACATTAAAATCTACAAATGTATAAATTGTTACAAGCCTATAAAGTAGATAATTTAAGGTAAAAATCTAAAAGAAATTACATAATATAATTAAATAAACAAGTTAGATGAATTGTCTACTAAACTACTCAAAAGTCCTCTTTCAAACCTCTTTCAAACCTGTAACAGGAAAAAGGAAAAAAAATTCTAATGAGTATTTATTGAAAAAAAAAAATCAAAGATAAATCTCACCAATAACAATATATAATTACTTACATTAGATTATGGAACGGATATTGACAGTTCAATTGGACATAAACTACTCAATTGTCACTGTCTTGATCTTCTTCGAGATTGAATTTTTGCTACAAAAGTCATGAAAAAACACAATAATTAATTAAATTAAAGAAAAATAGTTTTTAGGAACAATGGTCTGCGTACCTTCAATCCTAGCCACAACTTTCACTTGGATGAGAGGCACTCAAGTGGTGTCTGCCCTCTTCCTCTTCTTTGACAAATCCCTACATATATCAATGGTGTAAATTATTAATGTGTTAATGCTAAAACTATATTAAAGATAAAATTAATTGATATGCTACTAGCAGTATTGATGTCACATTCGTATGCTTGATTTCTCGATTTGAGGTGCTCATATTTAAAACTAGAATGCAGTAGTGGAAGATATTAATTATAATGAATAAATTAATATTAGAGAAGAAGGAGAAAGAAGAAAGAACTCACTAAGCAGTTGTTTGTATCTCAACATTCTTCATAAATTCTGTGGAGGGATAAGATCGGAGGGAAATAAAAAAGTTGGAAAGAAAATAAAAAATTTAAAATAGTGTTGTGCGAGACGTGCATATATATACAAGGGAGAGTAAGCATGCATGAGGGGAAGTGAAGTAGTGGACATTTCTTTTCTATTTAACATTCTAGTTAATAATAATGCTTATTTATCATCTATTATTAATTGATAAATTTAATTAACTAATAATTCAACTAAAATTGCATTTAAATTATCCAGTAATTATGATTAGTAATATAATACAAAAAAAATCTCTTAATATATCATATTATCCATCAAAAAATATTTTTAAAAAAGTGAAAACTTTGATTTATTTCATTTATAATGCCAAAATATTTATAGGTCGTTTATGATTTTATTTTTATTTTTAACATGCATATTTCTTTCTTATTATAAAAATAGAATCCAATATATTAAAGTAGAATTCAAATATATTAAATTACATATTTTTAAAATTTTAAAGCTTATAATATATTAAATATAATTTTAATAAACTTTATTGTTAAATTATATTTGATAAGGAGTGGTTGGTATGCTTATAAATTTCAATTTTTTATATCGGTAATTTATATAAATTTTGAATGGAAAAGATAAAATAGTTTGATTAAGTTATTATAATTCATAAAAATATTTTATAAACTCATTTGAAATATTAATTTAAATTTACAAAAAAATTACTTGGTCAAGCTAGAAAGTTCTAAGAGTTCGGGATAAGATTCATTTATAAAATAAAATTCAAATAAATTAAATTACAAATTTTATAAGTTTCGAAGCTTACAATATATTAAATACATATTTAAGAAAATTTATTGTTAAATAATTAAGAAGCAGTCGGGCAAGCTTATAATTTTCATTTTTTTAATCGATAACTTATAAAACGTGCTGTGAAAGATTGAATGAAAAAAATAAAATAATTTGAATAAGTCATTATAACTATTATTATATTATAAATTAATTTTAAACACTAATTTAATTCTATAAAAGTGTATTTGCTCAAGAGAGGTTGGATAAAATAATTTATAAAATAGAATTCAAATATATTAAATTACATATTTTATAAATTTCAAACTTCATATTATATTAAATATGTTTAATAAAAAAATTTGTTAGATAATTAATAAGTCTGTTGGTCAATCTTATAAATTTATTGTGAAAAAACTGAAGAAAAACATATTGTGAAAAAACTGAAGAAAAATGATAAAATAGTTTGACTAAGTCATTATAACTAATAAAATTAATTTTTCAAATAATTAAAAATACTAATTTAATTTTATAAAAATGTAATTAGTCAAGCTATAAAATTTTAAAGAGGTTGAGATAAGATCAATTAATAAAATAGAATTCAAATATATCAAATTTTATATTTTATAAATTTCAAATCTTATAATATATTAAATATATTTTTAATAAAATTTATTGTTAAATAATTTAATAAGCCTATAAATTTTAATATTTTTTAAGGTTATTTATAATATGTTGTGAACATTTAAAAGAAAAAGATAAAAAGCTTTTACTAATTCATTATAACTAATAAAAATATTTTATAAATTAATTTGAAATACTAATTTAATTTTACAAAAGTGTACTTGGTCAAGCTATAAAATTTTGGAATAAGATAAATTTATAAAATAGAATTCATATATATATATTAAATTATATGTTTATAAATTTCAAAGCTTATTATATATTAAATATATTTTCAAAAAATTTATTATTGAATAATTTAATATATTAGATGTGCTTGATCAAGCTGATGATTTTTTTTAAATCGGTAATTTAACTTCTCCTTGGTTATAGAGCATGTTGTGAAATATTGTATGGAAAAGATAAAACAATATTATTAAGTTATCATTACTAATAAAAATATTTTATAAATTAATTTAAAATACTAATTTAAATTTAACAAAAGAGTACTTGGTCAAGCTATAAAATTTCAAAAAGGCTGTGGTAATATCAATTGAATATAATTTAAATATATTAAATTACATAATTTATAAATTTAAAAGCTTATAATATATTAAATATGTTTTTAATAAAACTTATTGTTGAATAATTTTATATATGTGATAAGATGTGGTTGGTCAAGCTTATAAAGTTTCAATAAAAAAATTAAATCGGTAACAAAATCTCTTTTTATTTTCTTAGGTTCAATATTTTAATTCTAAATAATATTTAATATTTTGATTGGAGCTTCAAAACTTGCATAATTGATAATGTCCAAAGCATATACACTCATTTTCTACACTTCTAAAAGGAGTTAGACTAATTCACCCACTGCACTTCTATTTTGTTGTTGATTAGTTTGCAACCAAATTCAAACAAGTTTAATTTCTTTTGTTTTAGAAAAAGCATGACATCTTGTAGGGTTAAACTAGCTTAGATACTCCCTCTGTCCCAATATAAGTTGCTTATTTTACTATTTTCGTCCATCCCACTATACATTGTTCATTTGCTTTTTTATTTTTTTTGGAAACTACTATTCACTTCTTTATTATTATTTTTAATATTTTTACACTATTTCTATTACTTAATTTTTCAGTTTTTTCCATCACATCACTTATACTTTTTCACTTTTACCTTAATCAGTATGCCCAAAAGCAACGAGCAACTTAACCGGGACGAACGGAGTACTTATTTTCTTAGGTGCACAAGAGATTTAGTCATCCCAAAAATATGTATTCAATTCTTCACACCAAAGTACATCGCAACCTAAAAGACATACAAACCAACATAAACCACTTCTTCCAATCAATTACACAATTATCAATTTCTCATAGAACATTATTCTACCCAGGCATTTATAGATACATACATTAAGAATTAATCTCCATTTTACATTTTAAGTAGTGTAATATTAACTCTATATTTTAAAGTTTATAAATATATACATTTTATTTAAATTTTATAAATATATTCATAATATTAACCCTAAATATATATTTTTTGTCTCAACCAATCTTCTTAATTTCTATACTTCTATAGATTTCAATTCTGTAAAACCTAAATCTCTCTTTTCTCATTAAGTGTAATATTTACCATTAGTTTGTATCTTATATTTTAAGTATTTTAATCTCTAACTCTATGTTTAAATCGTAATAAAATATTAATTTTACATATACAAATATATAAATATTTAAACTAAGTATTACTAAGTAAAACTAAATCTTAAAATATATAAATATTTAAACAAACAAAATATTAAAAAAAATCTTTAATTATATATACGATTTTGTTTGTTTTCCGCGAAATTTGTAGGGCTATGTATTAGTATATATATAATTTGAGTAGGTCTCTTATGAACTCGAGTTCACATGAACTCGTATCACTGTTATAAAAATATACTTAATTTTTTTAACATTGATAGTGTATATGCATAACAGTAATAGTAGATATACATAACAGCAATAGTGTATACACATGACAGTGAAAATTGATAAACCGAGTTCACCGTGAACTCGTGTTCTTACAAGTTTTTGTCCTTTTACAAACAATACTAAGTTATAATAAAAAAATTAAATAACAAGTGTTATTTCAAATGTTGTTGCTATACAAAGTGACAATATAATAAATTCACTAATTATTATAAAAGAATACTACTATTCATACCCCCAAAATCCTCTAAATATACCCTATTTGTTACACATACTCCAATAAAATTAAAAAAACATAACATATATTACTAAATATACCCCCATTAATTCCTATTATATCCTTGTTCCATTAAAAAAAAAAATCTCACATCTTCCTCTACTTCAAAAATATTAAAAAAAAAAAAATTTGAACCCTTTCTTATTTTGTAAATAAAACTTCAAAACTTGAGTATATTTTAAAAAATATTTAAAAATCTAAAAAAATATATAAATTAAAAAATTATTTAACATAATAAAAAATTTCATAAATATTAAAAAAATTGAATTATAAAATAAATTTTAAAATATGTTAAACTTTAAAAATCAATTAAAAATACAAATATGAAAAAATAAACAAAATTTATGAATAATTATGTAAATAAAATGAATCTTAAAAAATAATTTAATTGAGAAGTATTTGAATAAAATTATTTAAATCTAATTAAAATCTGTAAAACATTAAATAAATCAAATAAATTAAAAAATCAAATTAAAAATCAGTTTAAGAAAATTTTAAAAAAATTTAAAAAATTAAAAGTTTTTTTAATTTTTTAAAAATCTTTTTAAAAAATAGGCTAAATTCACAAAAAATTTTAATTAAACTTCACAAAAAATTTAATTAAAAGTTAATTATATTTTAATTTTTATTTATCTTTAATTTAAATTAGAGGTTTTAAAAAAAAAATTAATATCTTAGTTTAACTGATCGTAAAGATTTTGTTGGATTTTTAAAAAATATTTAATTTATTTATTTTAATATTTTTTAGATTTTTTAATTTATTTTAATTTAATTATTTAAATATTTATCTTATTTAAAAAAAAATCAGAGTTTAATTGATTGTTTTTACCTTTTAAATTAGTATTACATGTGTAACTTTTATATATTTATTTTAGGAATTGACTGATTCAAACTCCAAGAATTGATTTTGAAATTAAATAACTTAAAAGGTTAAAGTCAATAAAACTTAAAAAAATTAAATTAATTCATCTCATATTTATATAAGGATAACTTAGTCTTTATTTATATGACTATTTTTATCTCTAACATTATAGAGTATATTTAGAGATTTTTTAGGTATGAATAGTAGTACTCATTATTAAATTATGAAATTGTATTACATTGATAATTCTTTTGTCACTATATGTGTACCTTTAGTACACATATCAAATGACATATTGACTGTATAAAGTTGTCATTATCTAACTAACATAAATTTATGGTGTTTTGTAACATTTGTAACTATATGTGTTTTGGTGATAAACATTAAATAAAATATTAACACTATACAAAATTATCGCTAATTATTAATTTTTTTGTTATTTTGTAATATTATGAATTATTCTCTCTCTCTCTCTCTCTCTCTCTCTCTCTATATATATATATATATAACGATACATATTCAATTAATTAACAACATGAAAAGTTGTCACTGATTGTATTACTTGGTAACATTATGAGTTATTGCCTCTGAATATGTACTTTTAGCAACAAATATTCAATTTAATATTAAAAACACAAAGAGTTGTCACTAATTGTATTATTTCGTAACGTTTATCAATTATTGTCACATAATATATATTTTTAGCAACAAATATTCAATAAAACATTAACAACCCAAAAAGTTATCACTAATTACAATTTTTTGTAGTAAAAGAATTAATATTGCTATACATGTGTTTATAGTGACAAATATACAATTAAATATTGACAACATAAAAAGTTGTCACTAATTATATAATTTTGTAATAAAGTAATTTTTTATCACTATTTGTATGCTTTTAGTGACAAAAATTCAATTAAATAGTAACAACATAAATAATTATCACTAATTATATTATTTTGTAACATAATGAATATTTTATCACTACATGCATGTTTTCAGTGACAAAATATTAATTGTCACTAATATTTTTGTCACTAAACATGATTTTTTTTGTAGTGTAAAGACTGTTTTTTATTCATTTTTTTATTGATAAATGTTAGTAATTAGAAGTTAGTTCACCGAGTCCTCAAATATTTCAAAAATTATCTCTTATATCTCAATTAATTCGTTCCCAAAGGGATTAATAGAAGGTGAGCTAACCCATCTTAAAACTTAAGATGCTAAGTCATGTGTTCTAAACTTCTAATACACAAACTTAAGATGCATATAAATATGTTTTAGAAGAAAAATCTATTTCTAGTACTCATGTTTTGTTTGAAACTTAAGAAACAGGTAAAATATTCTAAAGTAATTAATCTGCAACCATCATCTAAAATGGAGTAGTTAGAAAACCCCATTGTTGTTCATGTTTTGTTTGAAACTTGAGGCCCAAGTAAATGTGTTCTAATGCACATGGTAAAGTTTATGTTTTAGCGAAATTTAACCTTCTTTAATTTCATTCATGTTTTGTTTGAATATTAAGGCCCAACTCTGGCAACCATCATCTAGCATGGAGTTTACGATTTAGAGGAAAATCCTTTTTATTCATATTCTGTTTTAAACTTAAGGCACAAGTAAAGTCTTAGAACATTTGCAACAATCATCTAGCATGTAAAAGTTTATGTTTTAATTAGAAAAAAAATTCCGTTTCCATTTATGTTTTGTTTGAAATTTAATGCACAAGTAAAATGTTCTAATGCATAGTTACTTTTAGAACATTTGCAACAATCTTCAAGCATGGAGAAGAAGTTTAAGTATTAAAAGAAAACTCCCTTTTTTATTCAGGTTAGATTTTTTTCATAATATGATCAATAAGCTTCGTAAGAGTAATGAAATTGCAGGAGTTCTTGTGAATGGGAAGTGGCAGGAAGAAGTGATTGAGGTCAAGAAGGGGTATTAGAATTTTTTCATGAAAGAAGATCTAATTGTGAGACCAACTCTTGACCAAAATTTTAAAAGTTAAAAGAATTTTCTTTGAGAAAAATAAATTCTTGGTCTTATGAAAGTTCAAAAAGCCCTGACCAAGACGTTTTAATGTTGGTTTCTTTGAAAAAATTTAGAATATTTTAAAGCGGAATCTTTTGAGGATGATGCAAGAATTCCATCGAAATGGAAGCCTTGTAAGTGACTATAATCCGACATTTGTTATTCCCAAGAAGAAGGCGACAACGAACATAAATGATTTTGGATCAATTTCTTTGGATAAGGGGAGGGTTTCTACAAAATATCCCGACAACATTGCTATATATTTTGAATTAAGTCATCGATCAATTTTGAAAGATTATTTTTTTAAAATAGATTTTGCAAAGGCATACAACTCGGTAGATTTAGAGTTCGATGATAAAATATTTCAATTTTCACCCTAAATGGAGACATTGGAAGATGAAGTGCATTTCAACCGCATCTACAATAGTCTTGGTAAATGGCAGTTCGTCGGGTCGGGTGAGTTCCTTTTATCTTTCTTTGGGATTGCGGCCGAGGAGTCGAGTATCCTCATGTCAAAAGTTAAAGCATCGCAAAGCAATTTGCGAATGACACAATTTTACTTAGGGGCAGCTAGTAATGGAAAATGCTCAAGTTATGAAGCCAAAATTTGAGATGCTTCTGGAGTTAAAGGTCGACTGAAGAAAATGCATAGTATGAAACTGTACATAAACCAATTTATAATACGTTGTTAGTAGAAAAACTGATACATAGTAGTAATAGCAATTATTACCTTTCATACTCTTTCATGAAAAAAAAATAAAAAAATTCTTTAAAAATTAATATCCTTTAATAAAAACAACTAATTTTCTTTAACGAAACAATAAATTCAATTATTTGATATTAATCATTTAAAAATATAATTATTATTCGATGACAATTTGAACTTTCTACACTAACTGAAAAAAAAAAAAAATTGTTTTAGTTCATTTAAAATTATTATAAGTGTACTAAAACTATTTCTTGCAAGTAACTACTGCTAGGGAACTCATATTCTGTTTATAAAAAAAATCACATTGTAGCTCTATCTTGTATTGAGAAAGGCCCCTGTCTTGCATGCTTCATCAATCATCAGTTATGTCTTTGATAATGGCTTCCACTTACCAAGAGATAAAAGACTTAAGTTCAAAGAAGTACATCTAATTGGGCAGGCAACACATCGTACATGAAGCAATGATCATGGGCACTGTCCTGCCTACTATCATATGTCATAAGTAATAACCAAACAAACTTAGGTGTGCTAAAGTATAGATGTTGCACAACACTCAACACATGAAAAACCACCTAAGATACAAGTACAAAGTTACACATCAGATGAGCAAATAAAATGAAACACAACTAGCAATGGCATTACTCCACATATCAACCTTGTATCACTATGCCTTTGGTATGCTGCAAAAAGAGTTCACGGGGAAGTAATAATCAGAAGTCGACAAAAAAACTCAAAAGAAACTGCATCCTTATATCGCTCAATCTTAGGAATTGAGGCAGTAAGATTGTCACGTGATAAATTACATACCTGCAGCGACGGAATGAATCCCAAAGCTGGATTAAATCAGGAATCTGTTAAGGGGCATGAAGCTCATCGTGAGAATATGAAAACTTTTATAAAATTGTACATTAGACGAGATGCATAGAAAATTTATACAATTTGAAGTCCGAGCTAATAAGTTTCAAGGTTTAACTCAAAGCTAATCAAAAGCATCCAAACTCCCACTGAATTCAGGACAACCACATCAGGTAAAATTGAGATTTCAGAAATGTGACTGTTGGGTCAGGTGAAAAGCTCTTATAATTATGAATTATGGTAGACAAAAGGCACTCTATGTGAATGGAAGTATCTGTGGAAGCAAGCTGACTCAAGTTGCTCCCTCACAACATACACCAAGGGAAATAACAAAGTGCCTTCGGGTTTGAGGATCTGGCATCTTATATAAAACAAGCCCAAGAGCCAATCATTTGCATTTCCCATGGAGCCCTCGACTATGTAGCCTTCTTTTTCAGTTGAAATGTCCTATTGTTCTTATTAAAATGAATGAATGCATTAATTCTACTTGACTTGTTCTTCTGCAACAAATAGCCAAACACATAATTATGCATTATCATCAAGAGGAGAACCAGCTAAGAGAATATAAGATACCCTGAACCCAAAAAGATAAATGACATCCTTAATACAAGTGAACCAATCGAAGACTACAATTTTTTCTGATATCGTTCATTATAGTTGGGTTAAGTAGGGCGTTTAAAACACCCCCGGCGTTATAACTTGGTGCGCTTAGGTCAAGGTTTAGGTTAGGAATCTTATTCATGTTGATTTGTTTTGATTGGTTAGATATATAATAGAGAGATCATTTCATCATTCAACTTTGTAAATGGCAGAATTGCTTGGGCAGTATTCATTCCTGGAATCCTGGGTATTTTCAGTTCCATTGCTATCAGTGTTTCATCTATATCAATAATAATTTTTACCATTACTGTTGACTCTCATATTCTCCAGTGGCCATCAGATTATAATCAGTTAATCACCGGACATATCTGATCAGCTGAAAGGAGTCGAATGCTGAAAATAATACAGTTTCTTCTTTTAATGAGGTCTTTATCTTTCGAGTCTTTCCTCTTCCTTATCACATTGTTCTGCTCACATATACTGTACCCAAGCTACTAGTCACCATAGAAAATTAAAAGTTTGCCTTACAGCAGCTATGGGAGTTATCCTCCTTTAACATACCATTTAAAATAAATATTATAAAATGTTATTCATTAGTCTGATAATCTCTTCCTTATCACATTGTTCGGCTTAGATATACTGCACCCGAGCTACTAGTGACCATAGCAAATAAACGTTTTGTACTATAGCAGCTACGATAGAATCCTCCTATAGCATACCTTAACATAACTAAGACCCACAAAGAGGAAAACCACCTTATGCATGTGAAACGGACAACCGAACAAGTACTATGATTAATAAAGGCAATGGAAATTGAAGAAGGTAGAGGATATCATTCCTTAACTGAAAAGATTCAATAGACTTCTAGTAAACTTTACATTGGTACTGGTACATATACATAGGCTCTAGTTAAACCATTAATACACATGAGGTTATCAACAGGAAGAACTTTCAAGTTTCAACAGAATGGAAAGGTTGCCTATTTCTGATTATACCATGAATTGATACTAGGATCCTATAATGTAGTTCTTTGCAGGCAAAAAAAACACAGTTGAAAGATGAAACAAGAACAATACGTGTGGTGAGCAAACTGAGTTATGTACTCCCTCCGTCCCCTAATAACTTTCACACTTTGCTTTTCTTTACGTCCCACAATAACTTTCACATCCTAAAAAGGGGAATAAAACGTTCTCACAATACTTAATTTATTTCAAAACTCGCTTCATTCAATGGCCCAAAAAGTCAATAAAACAGTTATTCTTAAAACACGTGTCATTCAAAGTCTGAAAATTAATAGGGGCCAAAGGGTGTAGTTTAGACGACTAGATGGTTTTGTCTGGTCCTAAGTTTGAGGTCACATAAAGAAAAGCTCAATCTCAAGATTCATCCTAAATCCAGAAACTTGGTTTTAGAAACATCATATAACTGTAATGGGATTTCCATAAAATATGATTTACTGAATTGAATTATATCATGCTCATGTTTCTACAGACACCTTGACAAACATGTCCATGAAATAAATTAGCTGGAGGGGAAAAAAACACTGAAGTCTATTTTCTAATTGTTCATGTGTTGAAATACTACAATGTATCTTATTGCAGTAAATTAGGCAAGTCAAACTTGGATTTTAATGCGTATCACAATTTAATATTAATTAAAGTAAGAAAAGTGAAGAGTATTAGTGTACCAGATAGCAATATGGCATTCACAAAGCAATAAGCATCATTCAAGCACCTGCAGTAGAAGTTATTGTACCAAACCACAGTGAAATGTGCATCCTAGTTAGCATATCCACCTTAATGTGGAAACTGGAAATGTACAACACAGTGAAATGAGCATCCTACTCCTAGTTACTACATACACCAATGCAAAAACTGGAGACATTAAACTTTCATACTATAAAGATGTTTAGAGTTGAAAATAATAGTTCCAGGAATTTTGTTATGGATCAAGTTTACAAGCGCCGTGGGAGAGAGAAGAGGGT
>JAPKLY010000169.1:232561-326251 GCA_026898435.1 Prunella vulgaris | reverse complement strand
ACCCTCTTCTCTCTCCCACGGCGCTTGTAAACTTGATCCATAACAAATTTGAATGATAACCAAAATCTTATTGGGTTGTGCTGGTGAAATAATTGAGCAAGCAAAAGGTCCTCTAAATTTTAAGGTAAGCAATATCAAGAAAGGAATTAAAATTCCAAAATATGAAATGGATATAAGAACTAGGCCACAGATTCATCAAGGCAAACAAACAAATGAACAACATTAACTTTTTTTATCATATTAATACTAGCAATATCAAGAGAAAAGTAGAGTATCCATTCTTTGCCTAATGAGCTGCAATAAAATCAAGCGCAACCATCCTTACATCATTAATTGCTTAAACTAAAATTATTTTTTGTCGCAGCTCACACAGTTGTAAATTATCTCACCAGATCAAATTCATAGCTCCTCAACCACATAAATTTAATATGATTGAAAACAACATTATGTAACAAGAATAAATTAGGATGTAGCCTACAAGAAGTAAATAACAGAAAAGGGCACAAACCTTTTCTATCATCGGATGCATCATGATACTCTTGCTCCTCCTCATCCTCTGCAATAGAGGCCACCGACACCACTGGCTCCCCACTGCCTCCAGCGTTATCCTTGTCATCAGGATATCTCACCACAACAACAGGACAAACGCAATGCCTCACGCAGTAATCGCTAACACTCCCAAGCCTTCCATCGCTCCCTCTCTTCGTTGCCCCAAATCCCCTGCTCCCCATGATCAGAGCACTCAGCCCTAGCCTCTCAACCTCTAAACAGAGGCGCTCCTTCATATCGTGATCCTTAACTATGTGGATTTTGAAGGGGATTTGCGCCTCTACAAGGGGTTGAGCCAGATCGGACGACTTAGTAGTGGTGAAGGTATCGAATTCGTCTTCAAGCTTTTGCTGAGACTCCTCGTTTTCAGTGTCGACGATGGATAGGTCGACGGAACCCCAATCTGCACCGTACAGGACGGATGTGGGGCGGACATGGACAAGTATGACGGCGTCACCGGGGCGGAGGTAGTGACGGACGGACCACTTGACAGCGAAAGCAGATTCATCACTGAGATCGACGGCGATGCCGATCTTGCGCTGTGCGTTGGCAGTGGGAGTTTCTGTGGAGGAAAGTGGAGTGGTTGGGGGAGGAAAGCGCGGGGAGGAGGAGCGAACCTTGATAGCTGCGAGTGGTGGCAGGTCGGAGTCAGGAGATGGCTGCTGCGGCTGCATTTCGGTGGTGGCGGTGGTGGCTGCGTCTAACGGATTTTGATTGCTTTGACCTTTTTCAATTGAGAAAGTTGACTGGCGTCTCAAAGAATTCTTCGGGAATTTTCAATAAATATCATCTTACATTGAAAAATAATAGTGCAAAGTTTGGGCTTTGTTTGCTTAGCCTTTGATATTTTCTTCTTCTTTTTTTTTCTCAACTGAAATTGTATATAATAGTGCAAAGTGGGTTCGGACGTGGATAATGATAAACGTAAGTATTTAAAATTAATTCTCAATTTATTTTTTATATTTTAGTTTTAACTTTTGATAAATTAAACAATAAAAATATTTTAAAAACTGTAAAAATTTGTCTATTCGATTCGGCCTCTAGGCCGTCTAGACTTGCTCAGGCGCAGCTTAATCTTCAAAAATACATAGGATAACCGATTTATAGAAATTGGATCAACTGATCACCGTCTAGTGCCTGTTCACCTAGTTGACTTCTTAGCCTGATTTCTGCATAAGTGATTTTAAAGTGAATCACACTCAAGCCAAACAGAAAAGTCTATCTTTCACCCAAATATAGGAAAATAATTCAAATATATAGTTTTTTTCAATTTATAATCTACATTTTTATGTGCAATGGAATACAACTAAAATATTAGTATAACAATTATTCAACATTATACAAAGTGAACTATGCATAGTATATCAATTCCAATATAAAAGTAACACGCTTTTGCAAAACCAACACACGGTTACAACTCAAATTCATAATATATATATATTTTGAAGTCAATTAATTGTGAGAGGGTCAACTAGTAGACCAGTTATTAAATGTTTGGTTTTTGTATTGGAATTGGTAAATCCATCTTCATCCCCATAAAGAGTATTTATAACTCGAGTAAGATTGAGAATGGGCTTCAGAATTAAAGGCATAGATGCTGCAGCTCTTGGTTCAACTACTTCCTTGTTTATGTCCTTCCAAGCTTTTTTCACTTGTCCTCCAATTTCTCTCAACGCTTCCATCTCTGAGCACCCTTTTTCATTCATGTAGCAGTTTATCGCTGATATTTTTGCCTCACTCTGTTATAAAATTCAATCCAAATTTAATTAGATAATCTCAAAAAAAAAAAAATCGAAATTTGACTATATTTTAAATATTTGTTGCATCTTTAACCACTCGACAAGCATGATTAGGCATTAGAGTTTGGGCTATATATGCAGTAAAATAGGTGGTAAAGTTTGTGATGCAATGATGGGATAAAAGAAATATTAAATCTTGTATGTATTTGATGCATGAATCTTAAATTTAATAAATAATGACATGTTTCTGTTAAAGTTAGAGTCATGTTTCATTCCATATTTTAATTTATATCTATAAGATTTTTTGTTTCTTAATATATCCGGTGTTCATTTTTCGTCTAAAAAATGTTTACTCTTGAGTTAGTTTAGTTTCAAATTTTATGTTTATCCATATGAATTGAACAAGAATAAACAAATTCAAAACGAAAAAAAATTATTATTTTTAGTCGCCACATCAACAAGAGTATTGAAAAGCCCTAAATTTGTGAGCGCGTGAGCTGAGCGTGACCAAAAATGACACTGCTCCCGTAAAGATTTTAATTTTTTCATTTTTTAAGCAGTAACATATTATTCTATGAAACTAAGAGATCCAAAATATGAAAGAAAGAAATATTTCTATTTTCGATAAAAATAGGACCAAAATTAAAAACTTCTAGGAGTTAAGGGATTAAAATTGAAGAGTCTAAATTTTTGGGATTGAAAGTGGGCACTCGGTAAGTAATGAAACAAAAAAAAAATTCTTAAAATCTAGTATTTTAGTTGAAATTAGAGTTATATTTCAATTAAAGGTGATGTACATTTTACCCCTATATTCATGAGTCTAACTCATTAGAAAAGTTTCATGTCGTCTCCCAATTAAATGTCTCAAAGTCAGTTTACCCTTTACTCTCTTTCAAGGGTTTATTCAATATTTGTTGTTTCTATTCTTATTCAAGTCATACAAGTACAAGTCAAGAAAATATTAATTGATGTACCCTCTATCTTTTTAATCTTGTTGCATTCTATTTGAAAAGTGAAAATTTCATCTAACCTTTGAATTAAGATATTTGAAGTGGATGAAATCAAAATTAGAGCTCTTGAATTAAGATATTTGAATTTGAAGTAGATAAAATCAAAGTTAGAGCTCGAATCCATAAGTTTATAAAACTACATTATTGGGTTTTGAGGCCTTATTATATTTTGACAATTGAGTTCATTATACTTATAGGGTGTTTGACTGAGTTATAAGCTTTTTAAAACAGTTTATAAGTTCTTCTAAAATGTTAAGTAAAATAAAATGTCTAACAACTTATAAAATTTTAAAATAATTTTCTTATATTTTATAAACTGCAAAAAAATAAGTTGAGATGTCCTAACTTATTTTCTCACCACATCCACCCCCGCTTACCTGCCTCATCCCAGACCGCCTCCACCACCCTCCAACTCTACCTCACATAAAAATAATTGTTTTCTATTAAAATTAATTTTTTTAAAAAAATTATGATAAATTATCAAAAAACTTATAAATTGTATCAATCAAATACTTCAACAACTTATAAGCTACTAAAAAAATAACATCTCATAAGCTTTTAAAACAACTTATATAGTGTTAGAGCTTATAAGTAGATGTTTAAAATAAGTTTAGTCAAAATCCTTTAAGGCCTACCCACTCTCCAACCCTAGTGTAGTTGGTAGCCTCCATTTAAATGCCACTTTGCTTCTTCTCTCTTCTTGAGCAACACAAGAGAGAGTTGAGAAGCAATTGGTGTTGGAGAGTAATTCTATACCAAGGGATCGGTTTGTATCTTCCCATCTCACCATTTTTTAATCCGTCTAACAGGCGGTCTGAACTCCTATCCAGAGTGCTTCGTGTGTGAGTTATGAGAGAAGAATAGAGACCCAAACATATACTAATATCAAACTAAATTTTGGACTTTGGTAGGAACACCTATAAAATGTACTGACCTATATTCAAACTCAATCAAAATAGGGTTAACTGCAAAAATTATGATGAATTTTATGATTTTTATCAATTAGAACATATTTTTTTTTTCATTTACTATTTATTTAATACACCACATTTTTTAAATTTTCAATTTGATGCATATAATATTTATCTGATAACAATTAAATAATGTGGCTATCGAATATGCCACATATAGTCTACATAGATGGCGACAAATAAAATAATTTTTAAAAAATATAAAGATAATCTTTAAATTATATTTTTAACTGTATGCACATAACTTAAACGCATTTTTTAAAGACTTGGTTTTTAATTTTTTTTAAATAGTATTTTTTGTCAATGTTTAATTACGTGGATATTGATGTAACATTTCAGACATCAATGTCATTTAATTATATGGAAAAATGATCAAATGATTAAAATTGCAAAATATAAAATGCGTGAAAATTTTATTTTATTTTTTTGCAATTAACTTTTTTCTTCTTTAAGTGCTCCATTATTTTATAATATTGGATAAATTAGCTTGGAATTTTCGTACCTTATATCCTACCAAGTCATCCATTAATCTGCATATGGTAAAGGATGCCCGTACAATTAGTGGTTCATTTAAAACCCAATCAAAGTCTTCCTTGGTAATTCCTCTTATTCCAACCAAAGAAGTTATTATCATCATCATGTAGCCACAAGATACAAGGGCCACCTTCATATACTCCTCCATTGTTGGCATGTACTTTCTATAATTCCATTTTGCCTCTTCTAAGTATGAAATTGCCAAATTCTTCATCTGCAAATGAATCAATGTTAAAGACTGATGTAGGCGGAAGCATACGATATACGCGTAAGCGCCCATGAGAATATCCGGATTGTTATAAGCAACTGTTATTAACATGATCGTTCCGTCAATTCAAACTACAAACACCGAAAGATTAATAATTTAAATCACGAAAAAATGGGTATACTCAATATTTTCTTGATTGAAGATCAACTAATTACAATGAATTATAGGGCACTCACTCAACAGTGTAAACTCTTCAATATAATTAATTCATACCTTTTAGTGTAATCGATCCATATTTTTTAGTTTTTTTAGGTCGACCTACATCAGTTGGTTTGAGGAATTAAAAATCATTAAAATTACACGACGAAAAATAAAAGTTCAAAGTTAACAGGATTAAAAACAAAGTCAATAAATGGACAAAAAACTCTATTTTCCGTATATATTACCTCTTCTTTTGCATACTGGACGCGATACGATTCTCCGCCGGTATCTACCATATCTTCCATTTCCACATACACATCTAGAAGCGCTTTGTAAAAGATTCTCATGTATGGTGGCAAGTGATCAACAGTCTCAATGTCCCAACTGATCATTTAGTAAATAAACTCATTAACTTGTATGTGATTGATAATGATACTTTTGTGTGTAATGAGTAATACTTCAATTGAAAATTTATGTATATGACCTGCTCAGAAGGCTAGTGAAAAGCTGTAGTTCATCTAAAGTTCCCTGGACATCATAAATGTCATCAAGGACTGCTGCCATATATATGACTTTTGTAAGTATTTTTCTTGCAGCACCATATTGGGGCTCAAAGTAGACTCCCACCATCCAAAAGTAGCATTCCACAACTCTATCTCTTGCAAACCCCAATTTATTTGCGAAATCTAAAGCCTTCCACCACCTGCATGCATGCACATAATATTATACGCTCTACTTCCGAAATCTTCTTCCACACTTGACTTATTTGGACGACGCACATTTTCTTTCACTCCTAATTAAAAATATATTCTACAATCACACGAGTCAATAATATAATTTTATGAATTACTTGTTCCGTCCCATAAAAATTTATAAGGGAAGAAACACGCATATTAAGAAAAAATGGAATAAAGTCAAATAAATACTCCCTCCGTCTTTCTATAAGTTGCTCATGTTGCCATTTTCGTCCGTCTTTCTATAAGTTGCTCATTACTTTTTTACCTTTTTTGGAAACTACTATTCACTTCTTTATTATTATTTTCAATACTTTTTACACTATTTTCATTATTTTTTCATTTTTCTCCATCACATCACTCATACTTTTTCGCTTTTTCTATCACATCACTTATACTTTTTCACTTTTTCCATCACATCACTTATACTTTTTCACTTTTACCTTAATTCGTGTGCCCAAAAGCAACGAGCAACTTATAGAAATACGGAGGGAGTAGTATTTTGAAGGATAATTTGGTAAAACCTTATGTAAAAAGTAAAAAGTAAAGAAGTTAGTTAGATTGAGTGCAATGTGGACTCTAAAGTGAAAAAGTAATGACATTTTGTGTAAATATTGTGAGGGTAAAATTTATGAAAAAAATTTCTTTTTAGGTTTACAAATTCTGGTGGGACGTCCCAAAAAGAAAATTTTGCAAGTTCTTATGGGAAGGAAGAAGTATTTTAATTCCACCCTAATAAAAATGTGACACCCACTACTTCCCCGTCCCGGTATATGTTTTTGTTGCTTTTGGATACACAAATTTAGATAAAAGTAAAAGTATAAGTGATATGATAAAAATAATAATAATAAAGTGAACAGTAATTATCGAAAAAGATAAAGAAAACAAATGTTAAGCAAATAGAGGAGCAAAGGAAGTATGAAAGAAGAGTTGAGACGGAGAGAGTATTTAATTTATTGATCCATAATTACCTCGTTATATCTCGTAGCTCTTTTTTATACAAGTTTTGTAGTATGTTGAAATCCAATTTTGCAAAATTGAGCAAAGTGTCGCTGTGGGACTCATCCTGTTGGTACGTGGGAATGAATTTCATAGCCACCAATCTGTTGACAGTCTTGCTGATTGGGCTCTTCAAAGCCTCGGCGACACGTGTCGCCAGAGGATTCGCCAATTCGAGGACCAGAGATTGGAGACGAGCTGAACTAAATTCTAATGCTTTCTCCAACATCTCCTCTCCTTCAACAACGTAGTTGCACGCCTCGTACACCCCCAACATCCCTTCCACCTCATTTACCTCGAATTTTCCTTCCTCGTCTATGAATTTTCCGAATACTTCTGCTAAGTCCATCAAAAAATTAGCTACGCTTAAATTTCACACTTAGTTGGACACGATTTTAAAAAAAAATAACTTTATTAATTTTTTGGACCAATAAATGAGGAGTATTTTGAAATAAAGCAGATAATAATGTTAAAGTATTTTATTTTAATTTTTATGTTGTAAAGTTTCGTGGGACGTTAGGAAAAAGGAATGCGTGAAGTTTAAATTAACATAATATTACCATACCACATGGGACATGATAACCATGTTGTCTGAGCAAACGAAAGCGGAGAGCAAGGACACAAAGATCGTCGTCTTTGAATAATAGATGTGTGTCATGGATGCATTGCAAGGATTTGTCAATTTCTTTTTCAAAATGATAGCCAACTCCAAGCCGTTGGATTGCGTCGATGAGCTCTATCTTATGCTTTGAGTCGTCTGAAGTTTGCTCTATCAAAATCTTAACGTTTTCCTTTTGTCTTGCATGCTCTTCCATTTCAGCACATGATGTTTCCTTTGAATAAACCACAATGAAATTGCATATTAAGCATATATGGACACCGTGCCTTTATAATGTGACAAATTAAGGATAAATCAGTCCAATCAATACAAATCAGGTCAATTAAGCCAAATTTGAGCCGAATTCAGGCTGAATTTGTCCTAAATTTGCAATAATTAAAAGTTAGGATCCTTAAATTACCAATTTAAAATATTAAAAAATATATTAATAAAAAAAGTTGTCTTATTTTACTTAGCTCAAAAAGTTATAGCTCTCATTTTGTCACTACTTTTTAAATTATGATCCTGAAAAAAACTTTCACTCCCCCAACCCAACACACATATATATAGTGGACAAATTGACCAATACTTTCATTAATTAATTATTGGTTAAATAAAAAATGAAATGTAATGATTAAAATTATAATATACTACCTCCGTCCCGGAACTACTTTCATAGTAGTCCCGGGCACGCGAACCAAGGAAAAGTAAGTATGTGAGTGTAAAGTTAAATAATAAAATAAGAAAAAATGTGTTTTGTTGACTTTTGTGAGTGAAAAATGTTTCCTTTTTAGGTGTGTGAAAGAAGAGTTGGGACGTCCAAATAAGGAAAGTGTGAAAGTAGTTTTGGGACGGAGGGAGTATATATTATACCGGAGGTGTTGAAAGAAAGTAGTCTCCCCAAACGGTGGGATGATAGGCGACTGAGCGACGAGCATCCTTTACACTTGCATTCTTGGTTAAAATTGGAGCAGCTGAGGCATACATTTTTTGGATGAGTATTGCTTATTGTCCAACTCTCTACACCTATATCATATGTATATTACAATTAAAAATACATAACATAATCCAAGGTGTATATATAGATGCATTTGCAATATGCCCTTTCGTAAATGTAATGATACAATTCTCTACTAGTATCATCCTATTAATCACTTGACTAATATTTATGGACAATATTTTCCGCCAACAATATTACTTAGAAATGTACTTGTAATTAAATGTCCATTACTTCTCTTTTTTTTTTTTTTTTTTTTGAAAGGAAATGACGATTTATCAAGTTCAATTGATGGTCCATAAATGGCAATTTTCTTCGACCTATATATATAGAGAGCTTTAATATAGACAAATATTTCATCGTACAATATGCTCAACATAGATAAAATTGCGGTTCGGATCTCCTGTTTCACTTCGTGTTCCATCTATTGTTTCATTCTTTAGATTAATAACAAGTGTTCAATTAATCAATGTCAAATCATTTGGTTTTAAGTGTACAATTAGGCCTTCATACATGGTATCAGAGTCACCTCTCTAATCAATGTGTGGATCCACCTGTGGAACCAGGTGTCGAGCCTGAGGAGCCTCTTACGTGAGAGAGGGTATTAAAATATAGATTTACACTTAGAGAGCTCTTATTGCTCTAATAACATCTCTCTAAGAGACAGCTATATATCTAAGTCCAAAGTCACTTAGAGAGCTGTTATTAACATCTCTCTAAGTGGGAGGTTTACTTAGATACTGTTAATAACAACTCTCTAAGTCCAAAGCTACTTAGAGAGCTGTTATTAACAGCTCTCTAAGTGAGAGGTTTACTTAGATTGCTTTCTCTTAGAGAGCTCTTATTAGAACTCTCTAAGTGTAAATGTGTATTAAAATTCCTAAAAAAAATTCTATAACATATATATATATATACCAAAATTAGGATAAAATATTTTTTTTTGAAAACTAATCTTATTATAATTTATAAATTAACAAAAATTATGTATTCTTAAATTTAATTAAATTTATATTTAAATTTTAAATTAATAAATATATTATTTTAATTGCACCATACAGATCTAAGATTTAGAAATTCTATTGATACTACCTTGAGATAAAAAAGTAATTTCATTGTAAATTCGATAACTATCCTATAAACTTTTTCTAGTGTGGTTGGTTTGAATTTTCAAGGTAATATAATTTGTGTGCATTAAAATTAATATTAGAATACATTAAAATAAAAAATATTATAAATTAATAAATAGTGGTAGAGTTGTCCTGCTTGCTTAACTTAACTTACAATTTTTTTTGGCAAATAAAATTGATAAATATATTATAATATATTTTTAAATAATTTACTAGATAAAATTTTATTTATAACTTTTTTAAAGATTGAAAAACATGTGTATGCAAATTTAATTTTCTAAAAGATATAAAAAATATAAATTAACAAATAAAAATTAGATATTTTATTTATTATTATAATAAATAAAGTAGATGTTTGATTTTAAAAAATAAAAATCAGTAAATATAACGGATGAAACTAAAAATAAAAATATTTTACTAATAATATATTTATTAATTTTAAATTTTTAAATAAATTTAATTTAAAAAATTATCAAGTGTAAGAAACATATTTTTTTAATTTAATAATTTATAAATTATCATAAGAGTGGTTTCAAAAAAAATTATAATAATTTTGGTATGTATATATATGCTATAAGATTTTTTTTAGGGATTTTACTTATATAGATAATTTGACATTGATTAATTGGACACTTGTTATTAATCTAAAGAATGAAACACGAAAGTGAAATATGAGATTCGAACCGTATCCCGGCTGGTTGGTCAGTCAAATTTTTCAAAAAATCTCGCACAATGGCTAAATTTAAGATTTCGCTCTCAATTTGTGTTATTATAAAGATAAACGTATTACTCTAAAAATAAATACGTCATCCGTCTCCCAAATTTATTCTCATTTGTGTGGGTACGAGTTTTATGAAAAAGGAGATAAAGTAAGGATATTGTAGAATAATTATGGGGTCCATTAAAAAATAAAGTGATTGTTTGTGAGTGTGATAATAAAATAAGTATTGGGTGATTTACGTATAGGTTCAAAAAAATCACTATATTTATAAATAGGTTCATAATATTTGCACAGAAGCACATTTTTTCTGCATAAAATCTATTTATAAATATAGTGACTTTTTTGAACCTATATATAAATCACCTATAAGTATTTTCTAAAAGAAGAATGTGAATAAATTTGGGAGACTAACAAAAATGAAAAGTGAGAATAAATTTGGAGGATGAAGAGAGCATGTGTTACTAGTTAGACCGCAGAACGGGTGATGAATTGATAACATTTATGGACGCACTCGCTGATTATCATTAGATTGTCATGCATATAGATCATCAAGAGGATTCGATATTTTAAACTAACAAGAGCATTGATCTCTTGCTGAAAAAGGATGTCATTCGGCTTTAAAATAATGCAAGAATCACTTATCAGTGGTCGGTGAATAAAATATTCAATTAACAGAGTGAAGATACTATAGAGGAGCAAATCTGACTGGAAGCTCTAAAAAGAATATTAAGTTTAAATTAAAATGTGATGATTTAAATTGGAATTAAGTTAAATTATAATAAAATATTTTTAAATATTCTGTAACAGAAAAGTGAACTGCAATGGAGTAACATGCACCTTCAAGATAAAATTTGTTTGGATGGTATATATGAATTGTTTTTATATTAGTTTTGAAGGATTAAAAAGTAAATATAAATATGTATTTTCTTATTTATTAAAATGACAAAATATCCAGTCATATTAAACCATTTGCTATTATGTATATGCACGTGGAAAAAACTTTAGCCGCCAAATTGATTTTTACTTGTTTGCTAGCTTGAGTACTTTCTTTGTAATTTATAAATTGCCGAAAATATTGACAAATTTGTTGACGCCGAACCTTTATCTAGGACATATCCACATATTGTATGAAGAAAAATGACACTACGAAGCTGCAATAGGCTTTGTTGTGTGGTAAAGTAGGACATATCCACATATTGTAAGGAGAAAAATGACACTAAGGAGCTGCAATAGGCTTTGTTGTGTGGTAAAGTACATGATGTACGTTCGTTAAGGCTCCATTTAGATAGATGGATTTGAAAATAAATGAGTTTTAAAAAAAATATACTTATGTAAGAAAGCATATAACTAGGTGGGTTAGCTCACCTGATTACCGGACTCCTCACTTAAGTGAGTGATCCAGGTTCGATTCCCTCTGTGAACGAATTAAGAGAGATACAAGATTGACTTGGAGATATTAAGGGAAATATAAGGTTGACTTGGAGTGTTTAGGGGACTTGGTGAACTAACTTCTAACCACTAACAACTAACGTATTATAAAGAGTTGGGAGAGAGTGATTATTTTGAGTGTGAAATCCATGGATTTCAAATCCACTCATCCAAATGGAGCCTAAGACTATTTCTTTTTGCAAGTTATCCTCTCAATGTTTGAGAAGTCCATATTGGTGGAGAAGATTATCAAACTTACTCTAGAGAAGTATTCTTGTCTCTTTGTACGTCTTTCTTCTCATTCCCTCAAACAAAGCTCCGAAAAATCATAGTTGTTGTTGGAAGGTGACTGGATTAATTTCTAAATTCTCTCGAACAATAATCAAGATTGAATTTGAAGGAAGATTTAATAGTGAGAGAAAGTAGAGAGAGGTTTGTCTTGTGAAAATGAACTTAGAGAGAGAAAATTGATACAAAAAGTCTATTTATAAGTTTGCATGTGGTGAGGTGACATGCTTTAAGCTTAGATAGCTTAATTGACTGACAAGTGTTCTTAACACTTTGTCACCTCTTATGCTCTAATTACATTGTTTCCCTCCTACTACATTACTATTTGAGACCCACTTAGCTACTGCTTCCTATCCTGAGTAGGGCGAGTTTCTCTGCCTTGTACTATTCCGAGGTCCAATATTTTTAGTGAGGAATGATCTCTTATCTTCAACTCTAGGCGAGCTGTCTGGCGAGCTCCTTCTCTCTCAGTTGTGTTGACTGGTCAATGGATGATGATGTGGCTCTGTCCATTTGGAGCGAGCTATTAAGCCTTGAGCTTTTTAATTATGTTAACTCTCCCTAATGAACTCACTTTAGTTCGCCTATCAACAGTTGTGGTGTCCAGTTCTTTTTCATTTAAAATATGCAACAAAGGCATCTGATTCCTTATCTGGAGTTAGGTTTTCTGGGTTTAAAATATGAATCACATCTGGAATCTGATCTATCTAATAATATAGAATAGTTCTTTTGATGATATAGAGGATTGGCCTCTCTGGGATCAGCTATCTTCATAGATTTTCTTGTATTTTGCTTATTTGATTGAATATTTATCAAATCTCTTGATAATAAAAGTCATTAGTTTCCTTCAGGCTCATCTCATCTGCAACCAATAGATCAAAATCATTTTCTTTGGTCTTCTCCTTGTTAGATCTCTTCTTCTCTAGTTCTTTTTATTCTTTAAAGGCTAAAGATTTGAACTATATTACAAGTGAATTTTCTCCTTCTTCCTTGTCTATACCGAGGTCAAATTCATGGCTTTTAGGTAGGATAAAGTTACCTTAATTACTGTCACTTTGCAAGAAGTGCTCATAGAATCTTCAACAAGATATCTTTCTTAGTATATTCTTTCCTAAGCTCGTGATCTCGTTAATGATGGTGTAAATCTAGCATCTATAGTTTTATTGGCAGCATCTTCAGGGTATCGAACTTCTGAATGACTTTGATCAGCTTGTTCTCCTTAATTTAGTCTTTTTTTTCACACATTTTTTTATCATCATATGCTATGTACCGTCCTAAACTTCCAAGAATCATAATTCTTAATACCGAACGTGGAGAGTTTATGGCTAGAATACTCAAGTGTTGGCTGAGACGTGATGTATATATTAATTAGCATAAATCATATTGTTGCAAAATATGTTATAGATTAATTCATCCAGTGTATGTTGTGTTATTATGATATAAATGTAATATAAGAGACGATCAATAATAATTATAATTTCACCGTCCCACTATGAATTTTATCACTTTTTTTTTAATATCCCGCAAAAAAATTTCCATTCCATAAAACACAAAAATAATACTTCATGTATAAATAAATAATTTATTAACAAACTACACTTTATTTTCCACAATTACACAATATTTTATATAAAAGTTAGCATGTGATCCAACAATATTAATAAATAAATATATTTTTCAAACAAAACATCATAAAACTAGGAGAGTAGTAATGAGACAGGAAGTATAAGATATTGGGATAATTAGAATTCATTCATTACCTGAAGATCATTAATACAAAACATAATAAACTAGAATAGTTGAAAGTGCAGTATGCATCTCAAAAGAATTACATTGAGGAAAATAATTTTATTTTTCACTTATAATTTTATTAGATTTTAATTTTTGCCCTACTAACTTTTAAATTAAATCATTCCTCAAACGTGGGAATACAATTTGATTTTGTCCATAATATTATCCTAAAAATTTCCCTATAGTACCTTGAGGAATTAGCAACATGCAGCTTGTGGAAAATGAAATGGTGTCGTTTGATTGTCCAGAACAGAGCCATGTGCTGGTTTCTGTATAGAGATGTTAAACTGGACCGGGCTAAACCCACTGGCCCGTTTAACCCTAAAAAATGCAGGATTATGGTCGAGCTTTAATAAACCCATTTAAATTCAGACTTTTTTGATCCGTAACTCTAAAAAATGCAGGATTATGATCGAGCTTTAATAAACCCATTTAAATTCAGACTTTTTTTATCCGGACCTATTAACCCACAAGCTAAACGGGCCAACCTGCCGGTTAATCGTGCTAGCCCGCTAGTCCGCCTATCTTTTTCTTTTTTTTATGTATATGTTGCAATTTTCATATGCCGCCGGCCAACTGGGCTCTTATTCTAACTAAGCCCATTGTAGAAAATCCATTCAATTAATTCTAAACTTATTATAGAAAAGCCATTTAACAATATGTTGAATCATAAACAATATTTAGATTAATTATTTCTACTAGTTTAATTTTATGTTGAAATTTATTTTTTAAAATTATTTTAAGATGTAACCCGTTTAAGGCCTGTTTGGCTGTTTAGCCCGAAGTCTGTTAGGATTAGGTCTCAACTATTAGAGGACCATTAGAACGAACCGGGTAAGACCCTAACCCGTTAAGCCCAAAGCTCGTTAGGGTTGACCCTGTAGGGTTAAAACTAACCCGTTTAACATCTCTATTTTTGTAACCCAAGGGAATCCTCTGTGTTGGATCAAAGTTCGAACTTGATTACACATGTCTACAAAACATCACTGAGATACACTTGAACATAATAAACCCGGCAAGATTAGAAAACAAACGCCAAATAATCCAACAAGTTCGTACGATAATTTCAACAGAAATTGATGCTACAACTACAAGGGATGATTACTCTACTAAAGAAATTAGCCAAACATGAGACCCAACCCGACAAACAGGAGAAGATTAACTTCTTCCGAGGATTTCCAATTAACCAACATGGAAAACAGACACTTCACCGTTCCAACTAGAACTAGCAACTACATTGGGCAAGACAGGATGAAATACAACATCTGTACATGTTTGCTCGTACGCTTTAATCTTTTTGAAAAGATTGGATGTTTTAGAGTTATAAAAGTAGATGCATCCATCAGAAGATCCAGAGGCTATCACAGTTCCATCCAAACTGAAATTGCACTTGATAGGGAAACCTGAGACACCATGACTTTCATACCTTTTGTGTTTGTCAAGTTTGAAGGGGGGTTTCGTAGAGAAAATAGCAATGTAGTTTGCATTGGATTGAGCAATAAAGTATGGCTCAAATGGGTGGCATCGGATGCAGGGGCATGTGTAGGCTTCCGTGTAGACCTAACATGTGGCAATAAAGAAAGATTAGCAAAAGATTTTTTTTCCTTTTATCGAGAACTGGTAACATATTATTGAGATGAAATTAGAGCGTATAACATGGGATCCCAGTACATTAGCAGGAAAAGAAAGCAGGAAAGAGGGGATGACACAGCAATATTACATGTTGAGAGGCGCAATGCCCAATTCTCATAGAAAGCCAGAAGATAAATTCAAATTTTTGGAAAACAAATTGGCCGAAACGTCAATTAAGAGATGTTTCTAGGGTGATTTACATATAGGCTCAACAATACCGAGATCATTTTCTCTACCCAAGGATGTCTTTTCATATAATTATTTGTGTATCTGTGTACAGTTGCTTTTCAATGATGCTTTCAGAAAGTCTTGTTACATGAGAGAACACATACCCCATATTATTCTCTTTCATAACTACAGACGGTGAAAAACGTAACAAAAAATTTCACGCTACATAAGACATTTAATTTTCCTTTTCCCTCTTTTTACATGCATGAATGTATAACTTCAATAACAAGTTTTTTTCTCAAGATAAGGAGACAATAAAAGGAAAGCGCAATGGAAAGAAAACCTACGACACTTTGCAATTAGTAATGCAAAATTTTAATGAGTATGAGACAACACAATAAATGCAGGAACACAAGATTTTACCTGGTTCGATAGTGGAGCCTGACGTGAAACATCCCAAACAATAATTGAATTTTCACTAAGGTTGCTTTTGGACACATCACTTGAGGTGATCAACTGCTTACCATCAATTGTGAACTCAACATCAAGGATTGGCCCAAGCCTTCGTACATATTCATTGACCACCTTACCAGTCCTAATATCCCATAGCTTAAGGAGACCTTTTGATCCACCAGAGAGGAAGAGATTGTAGTTAGTTGGACAAAATTTTACAACTTCTACAAATTGATCCTCCTTGAAAACCTGAGTCACCGTTCCTTTTTCAACATCAACCAACCTTGATGTGCAATCATAACCACACGAGAGCACAGATAATCCCTCCTGAGACCATGTCACATCTTTGACTGCCGCATGGTGACAGTCAAAAACACGTGCTTGTTTCTGACCTCGACTCCACACATTCCATATGCAAACAGTTTGATCCATACCCGCAGATACAAGAAGATGAGCTGGAAACTAACATAGTATAGCAGATCAAAATTCATAGAATGATAAATGTGATCAAGCTTTTTCAAAGGTCGAACAGTTGAGAATGGAAGAGACACTAATAATTGGTTAAGTTGGCTACAATATTGTCTGAAGAAGGTAAAATAAATGAACCTCAATATAAGTAGCAATCAAATCATAGAATGAAACAATGTCAATGTTAAAAAGAAAGTTCAAGTTCATGAATCGACCTACTCAATCAAGTCATGGTCCAAGATCGGTCTTTCATAACTCTTTATATTTTGAACTTATCTCTCACCAAATATGCATCCATAGTTAGTCATTACATCCTAGAAGTCTTTTTCTCTTGGTATAGCTTGAATCCACTAAGTGGAAAGCACCACCAAAGGCAACTGATGATTGATGAGCGATTAATCAAGCATGTAAGACAAGGTCTTTCACAATACAAGATAGAGCTACAATTTGATTTTTATAAACAAAATATGAGTTCCTTGCAGTAGTTACTTGCAAGAAATTGAATTTCAATCATCTTAAAGCCAGAAATAAATACTTGCTCGAGCGTTATGAGAAAGAATATTTATAGAGAAGGTAAAATAAATTACCGTGATTCGGAGACCATCGCACAGCATTAACAGACCTTGAGTGTCCACCCATAGTAGCAGAAAGTTGCCCTGGTGTTGGGTTTGAGACTACACTGCCGTTCACTTGACGCCTTAACGTTGTCAGAATTTCACGTGGCACATCCGAATCTGAAATGCTTCCCATGACTGTAACAAAGGAATATTTCAATTTTCAGAAACTAAATCAATTCAGATGTAACATAAATTTGAACTCTAAATTTCATCATATAATCACATGAACATGGTGAAGGAACGACAGAATTAGGGTTGGGGCCAATTAGATTCAGATCGAAAGCAGCAAGGGCTGCTCGTTGTCGCTTAGAGATGTAACTTCCCGGTATCGGAGAATGCGAATGGCGGAAAACGGGCCCTTGGACCGATTTCTTAAATAAAGGTTGAGGTCGAGCACGTTTGGGAGGAGATGGCAACGGATTCGAGCGCTCTAGCTCTCGTTCACCGCCGCCGTCGTCGTCGTCTTCGTCGGAAGGAGTGGTATACGCTTTAGAGAGAAAGTCCATTTTGGTATGGGCTCCAATTTTGTGCAATTATAAACTGGCCGGGTTATTGGTGACGCCACTGTGACGGCGTGACGGCGAAAAACGCTGGCAAACCGACAGCCCCCGAAGCGGCCTCGGTAAGACGTCGGCCACTGTTTCGACGAGCCACGACGGTGATAAAACCGGCGCGATTTTCGCGCTGTATATGCGCCACGACCGAAAAATCCGCCTGATATCTATTGACTAATTATCAAAATGATTTTGCTTCCGTCAAAACCCTTCTGATTTTTTCTAGTTGGGCTAAATTTGGTTTTGGCCCTTATTGTTTTGGGCCCCTCTAATCTGAATATTACTTATGGGCCTCCCTTTAATTATTCCAAATGGGCCTATTTTAATAACTTGAATGGGCCGAGCCCTTATAATAATAAGGCCTTGACTATATACCCCTCTATACTTATTAGATACACACATTTTTAATGCATGTATTTTATTTTCGCTATATTTTATCAAAAGATTAATTAAATTTTGACATATATTTACTTACAAAATATTTGTAGGATTTTTTCAAACATATATTTCACACATTTTTGTTGAAATATCGAGTAAATTTTGATAAATATATATAAAAAAATAAAATAACTTTTTTAATGTATATATTTTATTTTCGCTATATTTTATCAAAAAATTAATTAAAGTTTGACAGATATTACTGAAAAAATATTTTTAATATTTTTTCAAACATATATTTCACACATTTTTATTGAAATATCGAATAAATTTTAATAAAGATGCGTCAAAAATAAAATAAAAATAATTTTGGGTGGGGGTATCTAATAATGTTGGAGGGGAATATAGTTGGGCCCTAATAATAATAAAAAAATTACTTGGGCCATTTTTTTTAATTGATTGGGCATTTTTATTTAGTTGATCCTAATTACTCCCTCCGTCCCAAAAGACATTGCATACTTTCTATTTTGGTTTGTCCCACAAAAAGTTTGCATGCCTAAAAGTGAAAAACTTTTATTTAACTCTACTCTCACAACACACATATAATATTCATAAAAATGTACTTATTATACTTTTTTCTTAAATCGCGTGCCCAAAAGACACCGTAATGTCTTTTGGGATGGAGGGAGTAATTTGGATCCTAACAATTATTTTTGGGTCTGAAGTCCCATTAATAAAATTCATAATGATATTATGAAGCCCAAATCATCAAATTTTTTTAAGCCTTCATCCAATAATTATTTTTGGGCCCGAAGTCCCATTAATAAATGTCTCATACATGTCATACACTCAATTCCTTTTTAAATACCCCCTATAATTAATTTTGTCTTAGCATTTTATCTTGAGCCCTAATTATTTAATTGCTACAAAACAATAATAAATCTAAATTTATTAAATCTTTTCCTTGTAGCAATAACATGTCAAACATCAGCAAACGTGAATTTGATGAACTGGCACTAGATGGCCACAATTATTTAACATGGGCTCTAGACGTTGAAATCTATCTAGCTTCAAAAGACTTATCCGACTCCACCACACAAGGGTGGAAATCCACTCCTGCCCAAAAGGCACAAGCTCTAATCTTCTTAAGACATCATCTTCACAAAGATCTTAAGAATGAATACCTCACTGAAAAAGATCCATCGATATTGTGGAAATCCCTCCAGGATCGATTCCAACAACAACACGATGTGATCCTCCTCGAAGCCAGATATGAATGGATAACACTTCGTTTCCAAGACTTCAAATCTGTAACGGAGTACAACTCCGCCCTACATCGCATTGTTTCTCAGCTTAAGCTGTGTAAAGAAACAATAACTGATGAACAGTTAATTGAAAAACTTCTTTCCACTTTCCACGCTAGTAATCTTGTACTCCAGCAGCAGTATAGGGCCAAAGAGTATTAATCACACTCCGAGCTCATTTCTGCACTTCTAGTCGCAGAAAAGCACAACCAATTGTTGATGAAAAATCACAATACTAGACCGGTTGGCTCACAAGCTGTGCCTGAAGCACATGTTACTCGGAGGAACTCTAGAGGCCGTAAACGTGGAAAAGGAAATGAGGCGAGTGGGGGCCGCGGATCGATCCGAGGTCAAAGCAGTGGTAGGGGACGAGGTCGAGGTCGCAAAAATGCACAACATAGTGCAACTGATAAGGATGCACCTCAAGATAAACCATCGAGCTCAAGTGCACAGAACAAGCAACACTGTCACAAGTGTGGATGCGATGATCATTGGTCTCGCGAGTGTCGAACTCCAAAATATTTGGTGGAGGCGTGTCAACGTATACTAAAAGACAAAAAGGGGAAGGCTCCTCACGGTGAAACACACCACACCGACCTGCCCGAAGCAGGCTTTGTCATAGACAAGGATGACCTCTTGGGTGAACATATGACTATTGTCTGCAAAAATTTAAATAAGTTTTTTATATTAGTAGGACCTAAGTGATCCCTTGTGCGGCTGATCAATCAGCGTCTGTAATCTTGGCTCTCCTTAGTATTCCTCATATCTAAACGTACAATTGTGTGCTTATGGAGATTAATGTTTTATGCTTAGTAGATAGTGCTACTACACATACTATCTTGAAAGATAAACAATTTTTCCAAACATTAACCGAAAAGAAAGGAAGTGTCACTACTATTTCCGATGACGACATACAAATTGTTGGCTCCGGAAGAGCCTCGATAATTCTCCCTATGGGTACCGAATTAATAATCGAAAATGCTTTATTGTTTCCACAATCAAAGCGTACCCTCCTCAGTTTTAAAGACATTCGACAGAATGGCTATCATATTGAGACGAATACTGAGGACAATAGTGAATATCTATTAATGACTCACTGTTTAAATTGTCGTAAAAACATCATCGAAAAACTTTCATCTTTCTCGTCTGGCTTGTATTACACATACATCAGACCCTCAAATCTCCATATAGCCCTTAATCTAAAATTTAATGATCCAAATTCTTTCAAACTATGGCATGAGCGGTTAGGACATCCCGGACAAACCATGAAGCGTCGGATTCTATGTAATTCATCTGGCCATAACATAACACACAGCAGAATCCCTTTTGTTAATGAATACATATGTGATGCTTGCATAATGTGTAAACTCATAATTCGTCCTTCTAGTAGTAAAGTAAGAACTGAATCTCCTAAATTCCTTGAGCGAATTCAAGGAGATACTTGTGGACCGATACACCCAGCATCTGGACCATTCCAGTACTTTATGGTCCTACTAGATGCCTCCACTCGGTGAACTTATGTCACCATGCTATCCACCTGCAATACGGCTTTGCAAAGCTTATTGCACATATTATTCTGTTGAGATCTAAATTCCCAGATCATCATATTAAATTCATTCGTATGGATAATGCCGGTGAATTCACCTCTAAGGCATTCGATGATTTTTGCATGGCACTGGGAATCAAAGTGGAGCATTCGGTCCCTGACGTTCATACTCAAAATGGTCTAGCTGAATCATTAATTAAACGTCTCAAATTAATCGCTAGACCGCTACTACAAAAAATCGAATTTACATGTTTCATGTTGGGGGCATGCTATTCTACATGCATCATCACTAATCCAAATCCAACCAACTGCATATCATGAATATTCCCCTATTCAACTCGTGCGTGGAAATGAACCTAATATTTCCCATCTGCGTACATTCGGTTGTGCAGTGTATGTTCTCATACCACCACCTAAGCGAACATCTATGGGCCCATAAAAGGAAACTCGGTATTTATATCGGTTATGTATCTCCCACCATACTTAAATACCTCGAGCCTTTAACTGGGGATCAGTTTATAGCCCATTTCGTTGACTGCACATTCGATGAAGATCTATTTCTGGCATTAGGGGGAGAGAAAAATACCACACTTAATAAATGCCGTGAAATTACTTGGAACACAAAAGATCTTCAGTTCTTAGACACACGCACAAATCAAACTAAACTTGAAGTTCAAAAGATAATAAATTTGCAATACTTAGCAAATAACCTGCCAGATGCATTCACTAATCATAAAGGCGTGACTAAGTCGATTATACCTGTTGTAAATGCGCCTCAAAGGGTACAACTCCCTTTGAAGACAAATGTTAATCCCTCATGCGCCAGAAGCGTAAAGGAAGCATTAACATAAGCGAACCAAGTTCGCGTAAGTGTAAAGCTAGCAAACACACTATGTCACCCCTAAAATCTCTTGAAGAGATTCATCCTGAAAACGAAAACCAGAGTCAAAATGCACGTGCAAAAGCAAACAATGACTTTAGGAATGCGTAATCATCAGACCGATACTCTTTGGGAAATAAAGAGGATCTGGTCGATGTAAACATTGAAGTTTCAACAAACTTCGTAAATACGGGAGAAACCTTTAATAGAAACACAACTGTTGTCGACAACACATTTGCAGTCTCAATTGCCTTCACCATTTCGAATAATGATCATGATCTTGAACCCAAAACTATATCCGAGTGCCGGAAGCGCTCCGATTGGGTGAAATGGGAAGCTGCAACAAATGAAAAGTTTTTGGTTCCATCGTTCGTACCCCGAATAATATTGTCCATGTTGGATACAAGTGGGTATTTGTACGAAAGTGAAACGAGAACAATAAAATTGTGAGATACAAAGCGAAGTTAGTGGCTCAAGGGTTCTCGCAGAGACCCGGTATTGATTTCGATCAAACCTATTCTCCTGTTATGGATGCAATAACATTCCGCTTCTTAATATCCCTGGCAGTTAAACTAAACTTAGAAATGCAGTTAATGGACGTAGTCACCGCATACTTATACGGATCATTAGATTCTGATATCTATATGAAAATCCCTGATGGATTAAATAATCCCCAGAAGAGGAATAACGAACATCGTAGTATGTTCAGCATTAAATTGCAACGCTCGTTATATGGCTTAAAACAGTCAGGTTGTATGTAGTATAACCGACTAAGCGAATTCCTCCTGAAAAAGGAATACGTAAATAACGAGGCTTTTCCTTGTGTCTTCATTAAGAAATTCCTTAATGGTTTTTGCATCATCTCGGTGTATGTTGATGATCTAAACATTATCGGAACAAGGAAAGAGATTGAAGAAGCAAGTTCAATCTTAAAAACTGAATTTGAAATGAAAACTTTGGGTAAAACCAAGTTCTGTCTCGGCCTGCAGATCGAGCATTTTCCTGAAGGAATACTGATACACCAATCAACTTACCTAAAGAAAGTGTTGGAGAGATTCCATATGGATAAATCTCATCCTTTAAGCACTCCAATGGCTGTCCGTTCCCTCGATTTGGAAAAGGACCCATTTAGACCTAAAGAAGATACCGAAGAGCTATTGGGACCTGAAGTTCCCTATCTAAGTGCAATTGATACACTGCTCTATCATGCAAACTGCACTAGGTCCGATATTGCCTTTGCAGTGAATCTACTTGCAAGGTTCAGTGCCTCCCTTACGAGGAGACATTGGAATGGTGTGAAACATATTTTACGATATCTTCAAGGTTCACAAGATCTTGGTCTTTTCTATCAAAGAAACCAAGACAAAACACTTGTAAGTTATGCTGATGCTGGTTATCTATCTGATCCCCATAATGCGAAATCGCAAATGGGTTATGTTTTCCTCTGTGGTGGTACAGCCATTTCATGGAGATCTGTCAAACAAACTTTGGTGACCACATCGTCAAACTTCTCAGAGATCATAGCTCTGTACGAAACTGCACGAGAATGTGTTTGGTTGAAATTCCTGATAAAACACATTCATGATTCGTGTGGTATCCCTTCTGTTGACTTAAGCCCCTTAATTATCTATGAAGATAATGATGCATGTATTGCACAAATGAGCAATGGCTATGTCAAAGGGAACTTGACGAAACTTATTTCCCCAAAATTCTTTTATCCTCACGAACTCCAAAAGAGTGGTGAGATCACGATAAAATAAGTACGCTCAAGTGTCAATCTAGCTGATTTGTTCACTAAATCCCTTCTCACTTCGACTTTTTAAAAGTAGTACATGGAATCGGGATGCGTCGACTTGGAAGATTGTTATCTTCAGGGGGAGTATCAAATACTAAACAATCATGATGATTGGATCCTAAAAGATCATTTATAATACTCTTCTGGGTAACTCCTGTATTCTTCCTTGTCATTGTTATTATGTCCAAGGGGGAGTGTTATAATATATTGACATAATATATTATATTATTTAATGGACATAATATTAGATTATAGTCCAATGGGCTTTAGGCCCATAGACTTAGATGTTAGGGTTAGGTACTTCTATTTAATGTATCTTACATCCTTGTATTTTCATACGCTTCTATCATTGTAAACACTTTTACGACAGTTCATAGTTTACTATCTCCTGGCTTGGTCGCCCCCAGACGTAGTCACTCCGTGACTAACTGGGTTAACAGTCCTGTGTTCTTTATTTACGCTTTACGCTTTTACTTTCGATTACAACACACTGTACATACTCCAAATTTCTCATGAAAATTTAATTTAAAATATTAAATATAGTTGAAAATGAAAAAAATTATAATAAAATATGGAATATATTTAATATTTTAGATTAATTTTTTATTTTAAATTAATATGTTTAGTAATTGGGGTATGTTTAGAGGAAATTGGGATATCTTTAGAGGAAATTGGGATATGTAGTCCCACCTAGGTTATTGTCACAACCGAAAATAGATTATATACTACATAAACGAACACACTATCTTTTATTTAAAAATATTTTCAATTCTTTTTTAATTTTTTAAATTATAGTGAAAATTTAAAAAAAAAATTGAAATTTTTTAAGAAAAAGAGTTTAAATTTTTAAAAAACAATGCATTTATCATTTTGGTTAGAGAAAAGTACAATATGGTTCAACAAATTGACAAAAAATTACATATGATTTGCTCTAATGCTGAAACATTAGAAAGACTCTCCACGAAAGACGAAGTCTCGATCCAACAAAAGGGACTATATATACCCCATTTTGGAAATAATACAGTCGCATATCGTACAGTGTATTGAATTTTTTTGGTATGCAATTTTATATATCGATACCATATCGAATTTTTCGATATATTAAAATTTTGGTATATCAAAAACGCATACCGTACCGAGAATTTTAATATATCGTATGTTATCGATGTTTCAGCATATATCGATCCATACCAAAATAATTGAATTTTAATTTTAATTAATTATGTATAAAAATAAGTATAATATTAAATTATCATAATGACATATACCGATTTATACCGAAAATATTTTGGTATATACCGCTATACAAAAAATTTTAAAATTATATACCTATACCGTGCCGAAATTTTGGATATACCAAAATTTTCGATAAAATTCAATATTTTTCGGTATGGTAAGTACATTATACCGGTATTTTCGATATTTTCTCCACCCCTAAGAATACACCGTTTAACATTTATTTTTCGAAATATATAGGTGAAATATTTAGAAATAATCACTAGTTTGCGCGGTGTGGAACTCTGGAGATTATATTATCTTTTATTTTCAATAAGTTATAGACACGCAAAATAAGATACTAATATATAATAAAAAAAAGAGCACCAATCCAGCTTAAGGTAGTGTGAAAATAATAAGATAAATTAAACTCCTAAAAGAGTTGTTAAATGATACCAAAATCCAAACCTATGGTGGTTTCGGAGCTTTCGACCATTTTAAGACAGCAACCAGTTCCTATTGACCTTTTACCCTACTCAGAGTAATAGTCTCTGGTGTCTTTTATCTGAAGGTTATTATAGGTATTTGTTAGCACCTTTTTTGGTGGTATTTCTTTTTTGGAAGAGCAGAAGACGCATTACCTACAAATTGGGATGAGTTATCAAGAGACACACCTTCTGACTTGGCAGATACACCCACCTCTGGCTTAGCAAAACCACTTTCATTCACAAATTCACCCCCAAAATTTGCAGATACATCCCTAAAGGACCAGGGCAACGAACAATAACAACAGTGAGCGGAATAGATACTTTGACCTCTTTGTGTCCATCTTCTACCCCCACAATGCACCACTAAGTTTGTGTCAAATAATTACATAGTGTGAGCAAAAAGAATGAGGATTTTCTAGCTTGAGAGAAGGCAAGTCCTTTGCTTTCAACAACGATATGCTATAGAAGCTCCTTTCAAAAATCAATCTCAACTAAAATTTTACATCATTTTTTAGTTTCTGTACATTTTAGGTCGTTCTGTAATTTTCATAGATTTTAGTTCTATATACGCTGTTTATGTGCCCCTTGGAAGAACTATATAATTGTTTTGTCGCCATTCGTCATCTTTCTTGATCATACACTCTTTTATTTCTCTCATAAATTGAAAGACGTGATATCTCTCATGAATTAAGAGCACTAATTTTTCTCTCGAATTGAGAGTTTTTTATTTTATCTTAAGATACTCTGAAATATTTAAAGTGTCATTTCATTTTCACTAGGCATTCTAAATTTACTATGTTCACCACTTATAGTACAAAAGATGATTTCATATATCACACCAAACATATGTGAAGTTTTAAAAAAAATTACAAAAATGGTCCACTGAAGAGCAAAGTTGTATGCTTATTTCTAATTAATCTAACTATTTTATCAGTATTGTAAGAATATGCTATAAAGAGTGATAAAGAATATCTATATATAAATTGTTTATATTTTTTTTTTAGAATAAACTAGGTTTGAGGCAGAGGGTAAGAGTTATGTTGTTGTCAATTAGCTAATGTGATGAACAAACCAAATTTCTTTATTTTTGTTGATTGAATCAAAACGTTTGCATATTCGAAAAGAAAGAGATCAAGAAAAATATCATAGGTTGAAGTGTTATATATATATATAGAGTGAGTGTGTCTTCACAAGAAATTTCCAACAAGGCTACATCTTCATGCATGGATGACATATGTCTATTTCCTCTACTTCCCATATGGGCCATATCACATTAAGTGGTCAATCGGTAATGTCATTACCGACTAATATGGAAGTTGAGGTAAAGAATCCTATGCTAATGGAATTCTATGCTTTATTGGGACGATGTGTGTCACGTTATCGGTCGACACTCAGGTATTGATTGGTTTTATTTTGATAGTGTCTGTATTTTTTATTCTATTTTGACTATTTATTTTAAAAATCTCTCAATATGTCAAGTGTAAATGGTTTCACGTGAGATTTATTTTTTATGTTTTCAAAAATTAAGCCTCTCATTTTATGTATAATGACATGACTACGAAAGAAATGCCAAAAAGATGACATAATTTTGAAAATTATCAACTTATATTCTATAGTAAATTTCCAAACAATATTTTCAAAAATTCACATAAATTCGAAAAAAATCAATAATATAACATAAAATTTGATTATTTTTAGAGTTTGCTTTGATCAATTAAAAAATTGTCGCTTATGTTCTAATAATATTTTTTTCCAGATGTAGATGCTAATAATGCAGGTGAAGGAGCTCTAGGAACAGCCCCTGAGAGAAGAATATGGTTAGCTATCATCAAACTGATCAGATCATTGGAAATCCAACTGCAAGAGTCAGGACTAGGAGGTTCAATGGTGAAAGTGTTGTATTATACTCCCTACGTCCCTAATCAATTTGCACACTTTCTATTTTGGGTTGTCCCAAATCAATTTGCACATTACTTTAAAGAAAACATCGATTTACGTGCATACTCACAAAACTTTCCACACATTTACCCATATACCACTACTTTATTTAAAAATATATTTTTCTTAAACCGTGTGTCATCTCAAGGGTGCAAATACCCCTGGAACGGAGGGAGTATTTTTTTCTTTTTAGAACAGAAATAGAAGAATATTGAAGAAGCTCTCGCTGACTCTAACATGGTCATAGTCATGTAAGAGGAACTAAATTAGTTCATTGGACATCAAAGTGTTATTGGTACTAAGTGGATCTTCAAGAACAAGAAGGGTGAGAATAATATTGTGGTAAGAAACAATGCCATGCTGGTTGACAAAGAACACTCACAGTCTGAAGGGATATATTATAATTAAACTTTTGCTCCTGTGGCAAGATTAGAGGTTAGAAGGTTGTTCCTTGCATATGCAATATTCAAGAAATTCAAAGTATATCAAATGGATGTCAAAAGTAATTTTTTGAATGATATATTGATTGAAAAGGTTTATGAGGAATAACCTCAAGGTTTTGAAGTTAGTTGTACGATATACCACATGATGAAGGCAATATATGGCTTGAAATAAGCACAAGAGCTCGGTAAAACATCCTCTTTCAATTCTTAATAGATCACGGGTTCAGGAAGAGAACAATGGATTGGACTCTATTCATGATCACTGAAGGCGAAGCATTCTCTTCGTCCAAATATATGTTAATGGCATAATATTTGGATCAAATTATCAGCTCTGTGAGAAATTCTCTAAATTGACGATTGATAAATTTGAGATGTTCATGATGGAAGAGATAAACTTCTTTTAAGATTTGCAAGTCAAATAGATGGATCAAGGAATCTTTATTAATCAAGTTAAATAAACAAGAGATTTGATCCAGAAATTAAGTTGTTAGAATAGCAAATCTTCCAGGTTCTCAATGAACACAAATTAAAAGATGGATCCTGACAAGGATAGAATTTCAATAAATTAGACTAATTATAAAGCATTGATTTTGTACTTAATTGCAAGTAGGCATGTCATTACTTTTATAGTTAGAGTTTTTGTTTGGTATCAGTTAGACCCCATGAAGAGTCATCTTGTAGCAGCTCAGAAGATACTAAAATATATGAAAATATCTATTAATTTAAGACTTTGGTATTCCTCAAATGACAATTTAGAACTAACAAGTTATTCATATGTTGACTATGGTGAGTGCACGATTGATAAGAAATCAACCACATACACCTGTCAGTTTTTAGGAAGCATGCTAAGTTATTAGTTCTAAAAAATTCAGACTCGGTGACAATATTTACTGCTGAAACTGAGTATATGACAGCTCGTAGTTGTTCAAATTTTATGGTTGAGAGAATAATTGATATCCATACCAAATTTTTAGCTGGAACAATGTTTGTGAAATTGTCCTAGTTGTTCAAATTTTATGGTTGAGAGAATAATTGATATTCATACCAAACTTTAAGCTGAAACAATGTTTGTGAAATTGTCAGTAGAACTAGAATTATTGGATCTAGGAAAGAATTAAAGATGCAAGTCTCAGTTCAGGAAAAAATTAGTCCAGATTCAAATTCAGGACTAATCATCCTTCAACTCAGACATCAATTATATTACAATGCTTAACTTATTGGTAAGATAACTCCTTGAACTTCTTCTATGAATTTCAAATGCCACATCCACAAGATTGAGACGCGTTTATTTTTATTTAGCATTTATATTTTGTCTTTTGGTATTCAATAAAGACAATATACACATAAGCATAACATAAATAATTACCTTTTATTTTAGTGTGAGCTTTATTTTTACAAACTATGATGACATCACATTTTGGGAACCGCATCTTTTCAATTCCACCTCTAATTCCAAACTTAGATTTAATTTGGACCGTTCACACCTAAAGCCACTTTTTGGTATAAATAAAATTTTGTTCACTTAGAATATTTTAGGCACTAATATTTTCCCAAAACCTTCTTGCAAAATTTACTAGTTCTCTACAATTTTCTCTCTAATACTAACATCTTTTTTGCAAGAATTACGGGGTGTTTGACTGAACTTATAAGCTCTATTAGAGTGTTTGGTAAAATAAGTTTTTTACATTTTATAAGTTGCAAAAAAATAAGTTGGAATATTTTAACTGACACGTGTTGTACAACACTTACTTTCCAAGTATAGAAAGTTCGTGAAGTAATAGTAAGTGTCCGGTTAAATTATCAATCCCACGAGATTAGTGACAAATGTATTCCTAATACTATGTATCGGCACTTAATTGTAGTGTGAATTTGAGTGCGATGGGCTCTGGTTGCTATTCCGATTGGAGTTAGAGTGGGTGTGAATTGGTCTAAGCTGTGATTGTGAATTGTGAGATGCCGCGTCTTCTTCTTTTGAAACTTGGTCAAACAACAAATTGGCCTTCCTACTCTCATTATCCTGTAGCAACACAAAGCAAGAATGGGCCTTTCAACTCTTAGCTAGGAAATAAATGAAAATTTGGGCTTCTAGATTTATTAAATGGGCCACTTAATTAGTCTAATTCATTTTCTCCTCAATTTCTCTTGGACTTAAGCAATAATTCAACAATTAATTCATTAGTTCAACTTAATTTTCCTAAAAATATAAAATAATTAGTTTTTTTCAATTAAGCTCAATTAGTCAAATTAATGCAAATAATTGTAAGAAATCGAATAAAATTAGACCATTAAAGCATACAAATTTCAAGCAAAAATCACACTAATCACTAACTTATTTTTCTCACCACCTCCACCCCATCCACCCGTCTTACCTCGGACCCTACCACCAATCCCCGATATCTACCTCAACATAAAAAAAAAAATCTATTAAAATTAAAATTTTAAAGAAGTATGATAAATTATCAAAGAACTTATAAGTTGTATTAGTCAAACACTTCAACAACTTAAAAGTTACTTAAAAATAACTTCTTATAAGGTCGTAAAACAACTTATGCGATGTTAGAGCTTATAAGATATTTATAATAAATTTAGTCAAGCACCCTCTTAATGGCTTCCAAATCTATTTACAACACTATAGATTCCATGGACTCATTTGAGACATCTATGGCTTGATTCACTGCATTGTAGAGTCGAAGAAAAAAGTTTTGATGGAGCCAGTAGTGTCTCTGTCCTTATCCATGGAATCATGGATGTGATCAAGATCTTGAAAGAATGGTTTGAGAAATCTGACCTTCTAAAGTTCGTCATTTATAAGCCAGAGATGATATACCCCAAACAAGTTGTTGCTTTCTTCGTACAATTAGATGTTGATAATGACGAGGAGTGGATTTCTTCAAGAGGGGTCCCTCAAGAGAACACATTCTTCAATGATTTATAGCCATGATTCCATTGATAGAGACAGTTAGGAGTTTCTATGAGTTACCCAACAATGTTGAGGAAGAGGATGAACTCCACGTGCCTGATCAATACATAATTGGAGAATAGCAAAGGTACTTGGATGCATTTCTCTCAATTCTTTAGAAATGTCAGTTAACAATAAACAAGAAACTCTTGGAACCACTCTACAACATATTGTTAAAGATTGTACTTTCAAGTATTATGGTGATTGTTGGAAGCACGTGGTAAATAAGCATTTCCAAAGTCAGGCTCGTGACTACCAAAGTTGATGGAGAGCTAAGTGTGATAAGGAATCATACTATGTTGATAGGATTAAGAGTGAGAAATCAAAGGTCACTAAGGATGACAAAGAAGAAGAAGAAACTTGCCTTATCCTCTGCCTCTGCGCGAGAAACGTGAGATGGTCCACCTAGGGTTTGCAGTAGGACGGAGGTCGGAGAATCCCCGCTCTCCATAGGGATCCACGCCGAATGGGGGAGGAAATTCAAAAAAAAAAAAAACGAAAATGAGGATGGGGATGGGGATTTTGTTGTTCCGTAGGCGGAGATTAATGGGATAGGAATTGTATTCCCCGCCTACCGGGGATTTTCTCCCCGTTCTCCGTGAGGCTCCACCTATTTTAATATACATACATGAATACATTAATATATATATATATATATATATATATACATAAAATATAAGTAAATAAAGTAATAAAGTAACTAATATATATTTTTATTTTAAATTTTTATTTTAAATTTTGTACATACTTTAAATTTATTTTGAATTTTAAATATTTTAAAAAAAAATTAATGCATTTTATATTTGTATTTATATTTGCTAATGTTGGTTATTATAAATTAATATTTTTTTAAAAGAAAATAACAAATTTGTGGGAAACAGGGAATCCCAGTGGTGATGGGGATAAAATTTTCTCCGCATCTGCGGGGACGGGGATTGGCCCCCCGCCCCATCCTGTTGACACCCTTAGGTCCACCGCATCTTCATCTGCCTCTTCCTGGTGGTCAAACTTTAGCATTCTATTGTCGACCACCTCTTTAGGGTAGTATTCCTTATCCACTGCAATCTTTAGTTGGGTTTTGGAAGGTGTTTGAAGGTTTGAACATATATGAAGGAAAAAAAAAAAGCAAATGAATGAGAAAAAGTTGTTTAGATGACTCCTACTTTAGAGAAATGGTATATTTGTAGAAAAAATCTCTTTCTAGCATCAAATTATTGATGTTCTTTTTTTTTTTGTGAAATCTAAGTGGCTGGTGGGATTATGTCCAAACAATAATCATGAAATAAATGATAAGTCTGTCATTGAATGCTCTTTCGTGCTTGAACCAATACTACTCATTGTATTCAATGTGTTTCTTTAGTGGGTTCAATATGTGCTTAATGCCTTTATGGAGGACATATTTATAATAACATTCTTCTTGCTTGAATTCTAATAAATGCATGCATTTAATGTTGCCCATGTTGTTTGATATATGTCTTAAGCTACTAAAGATTGTATTAGACCTTTGTATTTAATTCTATTTTGTCATATGACACTCTAATTGACATTAGTAAAGTCAATTCCCCTTATGACTTATTTGGGACTGTCACATCTTCTCTTTATTGAAGATTTCATCCTTTTTCTACACCGATCTTCTGACCAAGTTACTTCGAGGCTGGAAGGGTGCCGATACGACCCTAATGTTGGTTGCCTGACCGACTAACTCTATGCACTTTCTTGGGTTTGTTCCCTTGATCAAGTTTTACCCGTTAGCCGCCAATTCACTAGTCATGTTAGTTTTGATCAATTTTTGCTCCCGATATGGACTCATGTTTTCCTCCATGCTATCTTTTTCTTCTTTTTCCCATAGTCGCTCGTCGTACACAAGCTGACATGGTTGGAACTTGGCGTAATAGCGGAGAAAAAAGTCATTTACTTTGTGGGGATAAAGAATCCCTAATTTCACTTGAACAAGATGAAAAATTGTATATCAATCCCTCAATCCTCACCAACATCCTTAATTATGAAATTGATTTAGGAAATAATTAAATTTGAATTCGTTAAAATATAAAAAAAATCATATTAATAAGAATGTAAAAAAAAAAAATTCAAAAAAGATAGTAAGTCTATTTTGCACTAAATGTTCCATACATTGTTAATGTATTTTTGAAAAATTGTATTTATTATTACTTATTGTTAGTGAATCCAATAATTAGAATGGATCTTTTGTGGCTGTTTAGGGATTTTAATAATTATATTTATGATGAATGATTGTAGAGTAAATGTAAAAGAGTAAATGCACAAATGGTTTTTCAAGACTGTTTTGCAGAACTTGAACTTGTAGAGGATTTTTAGATCCTTATTTATGAGCCTTGATGACCATATATACAGTTATATGAGAACATTCTTGATGTTGTTCTAGTATCTTTATATGTAATGTTGAATCTTTACATTCAATGCCTTGGTTCAGCAAATACAAAATCTGCAGCCATATATCTGGTGCAGATATTGTACTGTCCAATGAGAGGTTAACACCTTAGCCTAGGTATAAAATCTTTTAGCTAGTAGGATAAATTGTTTCTAATACATGCACTTTCTGCTTGAACTTATCCGCTGAGTGAACCTAAAAATGTCATCCTTGAGACCGAGGTATGAGGTCTTCAGCTTGATCATTGGGGCCTGGCTGGCTCTGGACGATTGGTCGACGTCTGGCGATGTTGACCAATGTTTAGCAATGTCAGTCGAGGTTTTTTTACTTTGATCCTTATTTGATCTAGCCTTGGTCGGGCGAGGTGAGCAAGGTGCCCCAAATGTTGGGGTCATTAGGTCGGGGCTAGCAACGTCTGAGAGGTGATGTGTCGGATCGATGTCGATGCCTTAGCAATTTTCAGGCCCCAGCTAGAGCTCCTGGGCTTTGCATAACTGGGCCTGGCATCTACATAGAGGGCTTCAGACCCATGATCAATCGTGCTACACCAATTACCCCCAATTTGTCTTTGGGTGCCTCAGAGGTCGTGCTGATCTCACTCTGAGATTGATTTCTATTCGAGGAGTGATGACATGATTGATTATGTAGGATCCAGGTACAAGGTGATTGATGCTCGAAAATTTGAAATTCGGTGGTGTGTAGAGCTTGTGTGTTATGTGAAAAGATGGATTTGATCTTTGCGATTTTAGGAGAGATTGTTTTAGAATTTGATTAACCTGTAATTAGGGTGATTATTACATGTCTTAGAAATGAAAACATGTGTTTCCCACTTGCGTGCTCAAAAAATTGTGTATGGTCATCACGTGGTCGTGGGTAACACACGTATTTGCTCTTGAGGGCCTTCAAAATTTTAAAATTTTCACATTTGCCCCCGAGAATTTGCTACTTGGTCCCCCAAAATTTACCCAGGCGAATGCCTCTGTTTTCCCACTTTTCACACATTTGAATTTCACAAGCAAGTTCGTGAAAAATGATCCCAAGCAAGCTTCAAACGGATTTGGCGACCTTATTTCCAGTTACCGACTGGTAAGTTTATCTTTCTTCCTGACGCAAATCTTTCTCTCCTCTTTCCATTCTCTCTGTCTAATAAAGAATGGTCAGAACTAGTGGATCTTGTGATGGTGCAGTGGCGCCACCTCTAGGCTGAGGATTTTCGAGTTAAGAATATTGAGGAGGAAGTTTCTTGACCTTCCTCAGATGATACCGACAGACTACCATCCAATTGATGATGATGGTCTGGACTTTCTCCAAACTTACCAATAACAATTGCTTATGGCGGAGATGATGGCCAACCCCTTTGTGAGTGGTGACTAGGACGATTCTTCATTTGACGGTAGAGAGATGAGTAAAAATGTGAGTGAGGAAGAGGATGTGGTAATTATTGATGAGGGGAGGTGAGCTCTCCAAGATATCGATCGTCGCTTGACCCAAGAAAGACAGATTGCAGAAAGGGCGGTTGAAGCCCGACGTGAACGCAATAAGATCTTGGCTCGAGAGCGCGAGGTACATCAAAACTATAACCTCTGGGGGTAAAAGTTCAAGTTCGACTTCTTTAAATATCTAGATTGGAACCCCTACATACGCCAATTATTATTAGTCGATCCAACAACTAATAGAATTTAATATTTGGTGGCTGTTTAGGGATCCTAACAACTATATTTAAGATGAATGAGAAGCGATATCGTCGGGTCAATGTCAATGCCTTAGCCATTTCTAGGCCTTAGTGAGAGCTTCTAGGCTTTGCATGATTGGACCTCACATTTATCTAATGAGTCTCATGGCGATGGTCAACTGTGCTACAAACATTACTGAAAAGTTTCTTTAATTATACTAAAAATCAATTTAACATGAACTCGCCTTTTAAATTTTAATATAAATGGAATAACTTTTTATTAATAATAGAATGACTTTTAAAAATAAAATTTAAAGTATACGGTGAAATTGGTAAAAATAATTAATTATTTTAATTATATATCTTCATAATAATAAGTGAAATATATATTAAATGAAGAAAATATTAAATAGAGGGGATTTTATCACGGCTGGCGCTTACAAAACTGTCATAAAAGAAGAGTGTCATTTCTGAAAATGTTTTGGATAAATATTAAACTTTTAAATAAAAAACATAAAATTATTAAAGACGGTTACTAAATAATCACCAACGAGGCCTTCGATCCGTCCGTTGATGCGTTCGCTTATCAACGGCTACACTTAGCGATCCGCACCCTACAATGCCACTGGTCTTTCGCGAAACCGACTTTTATATAAAGCTGCTCGCATCGCTTTCTTCTTCATCTCTTCGCCCCTGTAGAAACCCCTTTGCAGAATCACTCAATTCTAATTCTGAAATGGCGGGCCGAGGCAAGACACTTGGATCTGGAGCCGCGAAAAAAGCCCAATCCAGAAGCTCCAAAGCCGGACTCCAGTTCCCCGTCGGCCGTATCGCTCGTTTTCTCAAGGCCGGAAAGTACGCTGAGCGGGTTGGCGCCGGAGCCCCGGTGTATCTTGCGGCGGTCCTTGAATACCTTGCCGCGGAGGTACGTAGCGCTTATTTTATTTCGAATCTTAGGTTTTGGGAATTTTGAATTGACTCAATTCATGGGTGGAGTTAATTGATTTTGAGTTCAAGGTTGGTAATTTTATATTATGTTGGATCTTGAGATATTAAGTTGTGTTGGTCGTTTAATTTGAAGAATTTAGTGGTCTTGGTCCCGAATTTGGTAAATTCGCAATTTCTAGGGTTTGAAAGAGTTTTGGTTGGTACAGGTGTTGGAATTGGCTGGAAATGCAGCAAGGGATAACAAGAAAACAAGGATTGTTCCTCGGCACATTCAATTGGCGGTGAGAAACGACGAGGAGCTGAGCAAGCTTTTGGGAGATGTGACGATTGCCAATGGTGGAGTGATGCCCAACATTCACAATCTTCTGCTACCCAAGAAGGCCGGTTCGTCTAAGCCCTCTGCCGATGATGATTAGATTTCATAGATACATGTTTCTAGAGAGGAGTTGTCTTGTCTATTTTTCTTTATAGACTGTTTCTAGGGAGTTGTAGTAATGGGATTTGCTCTGTTTATTTGGTATATGCTTAAGAATCAAAGGAAACCTTTAATTTGGTATCTTGATGCTTCCAATAGCATCCCTGCTCTTTGCTCTATTTTTTTTTTTTTTTCTCAAATCGTTGGAAGATGATGTTATTTGTGGTGCATTTTGCGTGACGCTGATCTTGATCTTCTCTTACACATTCTATGGCTTAAAAACTTCTGATCTTTTTGTATTATACACGCATCATTTTAGGGTGTTTGGTTGGTTCGGGTAAATAATGGTAATCAGATTGTGTTGGAACGACTCTATCATAATTTCATTTCTCATTTCATTTCTATAACTTCGTTATTCTTTATAATTATACCAAAAGCTCTATTAATAGTTTGTGTTATCTTAACGTAAATATTATGTTTATGTGCATCCTGAAATCGCTAGTTTTCCTGTATTAGAAACTATTGCTTTCAATTAATGATGCTTGTGATATACCTGTTTTTCTATAAGTTGTTCGTTGTTTTTGGGCACACGAATTAAGATAAAAGTGAAAAGGTATAAGTGATGTGATAGAAAAAATGAAAAAGTATGAGTAATGTGATCGAGAAAAGTGAAAAAATAGTATAAAAAGTATTAAAAATAATAATAAAAAATTAAATAGTAATTTTAAAAAAAAAAGTGAAAAAACAATTAGTAATGTATAGTGGGACAATATGAGCAATTTATAGTGGAGACAGAGGGAGTAATTTGCTATTGGTGTACCTGGCTAATAGCTTTCTATTTTAAACTAAGCATCATTTCTCTGGAGTAATTTATTGTTACTCAGTTAATTATTCGATATACTAAGATTATGAGAGTCTGAGTGCTGAAACTCCTGCTGTTCTAGTCAACATTAATTGGCCAAAATCTATAAAGCTCCATGAATTTAAAATTGTAGATTTTATATATAAATAACTACTCTCTTCATAAATGTTTTAATATTTAAATTTTAATTTATATTTAAAATAGATAATTTTTAAATTTATTTTAAAATCATGTCATTTGAAATTTCTTATCCTATTCCTTTTCATCTCTATCTTTTTTTTCTTTTCCATTCTTTTCAATTCTTAACTTGAAATATATATTGTATATATACATATATAAATTTTTTCTTTAAATCCATTCATTCTAAAATTTATTTATCCAGATAGAGCCTAAATGTATATTGATTTCAAACAATAAAAAGAGGTGGTTGATTTATACAAAAATATTGAAGTTTGTAATTAAACTAAAGGTGATATATTTTGTGTGAATAAGTTCTGTGGATATATTTAGTCGTTTGTATTAGATTGTTAATTTGTTGAAATGAAGTTTTAGATATTTTATTAAGCAATCTATCATGAATTTGAATTTTATATGTATGTGTTTATTTTGGAATTTTGGTTAGAGGAAATTTTACTCATTGTCAAATTAAATCTTATAATAATTGATGTTTTGTTATTAATTATATTAGGTGAGAGAAAAGCAGGAGGTAAAATTAGTAGATGATAAAAAAAATGATGTGATTGTATTAGATTTTATAAAAAATAATAATAGGGGTATAAAAAATTTTAGGTGTAGATTGAGGTGGAGGTTTAAATTATAATTTTAAATTTCAAATTTATAAAGAGCGTAGGCTGCAAAATTTTAAGTTCATCCAGGTGAGTTTAAAAAATAAACATACCCTAAGAGCATGTTTAGTTATGAATTGACCCATCTGGATGAGGATGTGTCATCCTCCGTCCTATCCAATTTTGGATGGACACATTCAATCTCCCAATCAAATATTCATCAATATCTATTATATATTTGTATCTCTATTTTAATAAAATTAAATACAATCACATCATCACATTTTCATCCACCAATCTATTCTCACTCCTACTTTTATTTTACCTGTTCATTCTCTCTTTACTTTTTATTTCACCCACATATTCTATATTATACTTTGTGACAAATATTATCAAGAGATAATGACAGGCCAATATCCTATATCTAAGTCCTAATCACATTTTAGTGTTGTTATCTACCCTTATTTCAGCTTGAGTGCAATCTCTTTAATAAAGACTCATTATCTTCCTATTAATAACGAATATGCCACGACAGCTGCGATATCTAGAGCTGTCAAATGGGCCGGGCCGGTACCGACCCACCGGGCCAGCATGTTTTTTCGGTCCGGGCCCGACCTAGTTCTTTTCGGGCCACATATTTTCAAGCCCATCCTGGCTCAAGGCGGGCCAAATCGGCCCGACATTTTTTTTATAAATTTTAATATATCAACATTATATTTGATTTCTATATTTATCTTATTAATTGGTAACTTTGTATACAAATACTACTCAAATAGTAATAAAAATGTATTTAATTTGTCAAATATAATTTAATAATTAAAATAAAACTCAAATATATATATAATATTTAAACAACTATTATTCAACAAACCTTAATAAACTGTAATACACAAAAATAATATCAAACAACAATTTTCTAACAATCCTTTATAAGCACACATTCATAAAACTAAAAATAAAAATTAAATAACTAATTCAACACCCCTCTAATAAATTTAAATTATAATTCATACCAACAAATATATGAACTTCTAATTAAATAAAGTTACATTATCAAGATTCTAAATAAAGTATTGTCAATATTATCTAATTAACTTTTTAATAATACATATTAATTAATTGAGATAATATTTTTTGATTTAAAATATCTTTTGAGAAAGTTTCAATGAAAATGCACATATAAAATATTTAAAAAAATATAAAATAGAAAAAATTTCAAAATAAAAATAGTATAACTCATAAGAATATAGTAAAATTTATAAGAGAAGTATTATATAAAAAAAAAAAAAAAAAAAAAACCTACCGGGCCGGGTCGGCCCATAAAAACCTGGCCAAACCCGGGCCGCGCACAAGTGGCCCACCGGGCCAAATAGGTCCGGTTCTTTTCGGGCCTGTAATTTTTAGGCTCGTCCTGTCCTTAAAACCTAGCTTTTCGGGCCGAGTCATCGGGCCGGGCCCATTTTGACAGCTCTAGTGATATCCCTCTATAGAGACAAAAGAGATCCTCTCTTTCTCTCTCACACGCTCCCCTCTTTCCCTCTTAGAGTTTTGAAAATCACTCTCTCTCATACTCTACTCTCTCTATGTAAAAATACAAATATGTACGACGGTGAAAGGGAGATGGATTGGGCGGAGCGAGCAACGACGACAGACGCAGTGGTGGTTCTTGGCATTGGGCCACCGGTGACGAGGGCGGACGCATCGGAGTGGCGGATCTGGGCGGATGAGACGACTGCGTGATTTTTTTATTTTGGATTTTGTGGATGTTCTACCGTTGATCCGGGCGGGTGAGACGACGGCGGATCTGACGGCTGTCGACGATTTCCAATGAGCAGCGCGTGGAGTTGAGGCTCGACTGTGGCGGCTTCTCTGGCGAGAAAGAACAGGGACAAGGTTGTAGGCGGTGGAGAGAGGTTTCTTCCAGTTGTGGACTGCACTGCTCTATTTCCGATTTTAAACAGAGGTGAGGGCGCTGTTGCGTGGCTTCAATCAGTTTCACCCAAACCTAACTCCTTTTGTTGGGTTTTATAGTTACGAACCTCAAGTCCGTAGCAGCGGAAGACATTGTTCACCAACAACGAATCAGATCAAATTTACTGTATACATAAAATAAACGTCATTAGATCTAATCAAATTGAAAAAATCTTATCGTGTTCGTATGCCGGATTCCTCTACTATGGTATTCACGTAATCTTCGTCTACGAACTTGCAACAATTGCCTTATGGTAATTCCAAAAAGGAGTTCGCTAGGAAAAACTCACTTACAGTTTATAAGCCCCATAACTCATATATATAGTAAAGTGTTTGCATATCTATTTGATTTGATTCTATCAAGATTTGCAATATCAAATATAATCTTTACTATATAATACTCCCTCCGTCCCGAAGCAACTTGCAAGGGGTGGAGGGCACACAAAACAAGAAAAAAGTAGAATAAAGTAAAAAAAGTAGTGTTTTGAGGGTTAATTTGGTAAAATTTTATGTAAAAAGTGAAAAAGTTAGTTGGATTGAGTGTAATGTGGGCTCAAAAAGTGAAAAAGTAATGACATTTTGTGTAAATATGTAGATATTGTGAGGGTGAAGTTTATAAAAGAGTTTCCTTTTTTGGGTCTGCAAGTTCCTCTGGGACGTCCCGTAAAGGAAAACTTGCAAGTTCCTCTGGGACAGAGGGAGTATATAATAATATATCTAATATATTATTATTACGATATATCTAATATATCATCTACTTTAACTCAATCTAATTTAATTAAATATTAATAATTCTATTAAATAGAATTATTATAATTCTCCATGAACTAAATATTTATGATTTAATCAAATATTTAATCCGACCAACTTAATTCGTAAACGTGGGTTACTTATTGTGTGACCCATAGGCCCTCATATGTCAAGCGATTAGTCAGACTAATGGTCTTAGTTGAACCCTAGACAATAAACCAGACAATCTCAACATATGAGGTACGTTGCGAGGATACATCAACAACCTATAATGTGAAGCTCAAAGTGATGCGGTCCTTTCATTCACGAATACTCTGATTAAGTCTAGAACAAGATAATGTGTCTATTCTAATAACTTAATCAAGTTATTTCATTCTACTAATTGATCATATTATCACATTTGAACACTATTTCAAATGTGACGTGCATTGGCCAATGACTAACGATCCAATTAGTTATGAGAAGTCGAGTATTCTCTCCAAGTCTATTTGAGGAATGAATTCTATCTTGGCTCAACTACCACGCACATGTACTTCGTGATGTGCCCAACACATGCCATATCTACCCCGTTCAGAGTGCAAGCGTCGGTCATGGTCAAAGCCCATCACTCCATATATGTCATGTGTATTGACCTCAAGTCAGAGGACTATTACACTACTCCACAAACTGATACTCTCATAGACACGTAAATAGAGTACATCAAATGGTTTCTCGGTTGGGTATGCCAATACTCTTCAAAGTATTTGTGCATCCATCATGAGATACCTAGTATCTCGCAGTTGTGAGAATCACTGCACCCTCTAAGGGTATGATGCAGATCACACACCAATCTCAATCGCATCATCGATATCCCATTCTCAATGATCATTGATTGGGGCTACTTTAAGAACTATGTCATAGTCATCTGAGTCTCTCATCTCAATGACAACATTAGTTCATGGGAACACATATATGAATATATGCAAACAATCAGACATACTATTCTATAAGTGTATTGCCGAATATCATTGATCAAATCAATGATATATTAATAATGATTAAGTATAATGTCCTCATAGTGATTGTCTCTAGGACATATATACTAACACCTTTGACATTCGTTTCCCCCGACTTGATGATCTGACTAAGACAAGTTATTCAAGAAGTGGAGCATGTCAAGTGTTATAAATCACACTCAATTCACCCTTAGAACACTCAAAACAAATCACTCAGATTTTATTCTTACATGAATTCTTGACTAACACAAAATAAAAGGTATTTTCTACTAAAGTTTTAAGCAACACTGAATAATATGAAGATATCTCGTATTTTCAATTTGCTTTAAAAGAAAAGAATATTGCTTTAAAGAATTTGTATTGCTTATGCTCTTAAAAGGTTAAGTATCTCTTGTGTATGTATCTTTCTTTCTTAGAGTCTCATCTATTTATAGAATGAGATTTAGTTGGAGGAAAATCCTATGGCTTGTTTTTTCTTTTTATACCCTTGTCTTGTGCATATGCAATTTTATTGGTCTCAATCGAGTCTAAATATATATATATATGAGGGGAATAAGCATATGTCAAATAATTTTCAAGATCTTCAAAATTAATGTTCAGCTAAATTGAGAATAATTCTGAGAGTCGATCTATTAGAGACTTGAATTTAGGATCCATGTAAAATAGTATCTAAGTACTCAAGCTCAGTTCAGATAACTCACCAACTGAAAACTCTGAAGCTTTCTAGTTTGATAGGCATATATATACAAGTCCAAGTGCTGAGGTTGTGAGCTCTTAAAGTCTTGTTTTTTTTTTTTGACTTGAATAAGATGAATAGGAAGTTTATGTTATAGATTGTGATAGAGCAATAGAGGTGAATGTAACTATATGTCAAATTAATACTTTTGAGTAATAATAATATGTTATTTTATTTTTATTAGTTAATAAAATAATAATTAAATTTTAATAAAAGAAAGAGATAAAGTAAATGTAAAAAAAATATGTAAATGACTAAAAAGTAATGATATGATTATTTTAGATATGTAAGAGCACTCCCAACAGTTGTGGCAAATTTGCCACCAAATTTACCTATTTGCCACCAACAGTAAAATCATCTTCAATAATAAAACTCAAATCTTAACTCAATGAGAATATTCTTTTAGAATATTCTTACTTTAACAAAATTTATGTTTTATTTTATTATTATATATGAATAATTAATTTTATAATTTGTATGACATAAAATAAATAAAATAAATTAAATAACAATGAATATTTAAATTTTCGTTCATTTCAGTAGAATTATGTATGTGTACTGGTACAATTATGATCTTTTGTTTTTGGGGTGTAAAATACTTTGACTGCATATAGCCATGTAGGTGTGACGTTTAAACTTTGTTGGTGGATCATAATTGTGCTTGACTTGGTATTTATATGTGTAATTTGCTATATTTGTCTTTTGTAGGTTTTATTTTGCTTATCTTTAGCTACATGGGTATTTGTAGGTGTTATTTGTTATATATGTCTTGTTGTTGATTGTTGCATGTAGATTTATTTTTGAGAGGTGGATAGAGGAACACAGACATAACTAGTACCAAAGACTTACAATGACCCCATACATGTGGATGGAGTTCCACAGCACACTACTAACACTTCATGTCCCACTTATTATAGAACAAACAACACAACACTAACACGCATACACTGGGTCAAAGCTTGATCTCTCAGATTTCATTCTCATCATATTGGATATCAATGACTTCAGCAGCTGCTGCTGGTTGTCCAGATGAAGAAGGTGCAAGTTGTCCAGGGTTCGAGTGGGTAGGTGCTCTCGTAGGAGGACGCTGATATGGATAGTCATGTGGTCTTTTAAAAAGAATGTGCATAGCTTCATATTTAGGTTCACCACAATAGTAATATGCCCTACATAAAGAATTTAGAACCTGAAAGAAATTTGTTGTGAATTACCATTTAACAAAAAAATGAAGTAGGTATACAGATGTTTGGAATGAAGAGCGTATTCTAACCGTTATGAAGAAATTTCACGTAGCTGCATCAGTGTGAATAGTGTTGAAGTCCTTACCCCAATACACTGAGGGTGTGTCGATGACATCATAAAAAGCATCATACATTTCCATTAAAAACTCCACCCTAGCAACAACATCATCATAAAACAGTGTTATAAAAAAAATTCTTCATTCAACCTACTAATTGCAGTTGCAATTGCATTTTGGTTGTCTTCACCTCGGCCGGTCCAATTCCCTACCTATTGTTAGTCAATTAAATGTTTAAGAAGGTAATGGTCCAAAATTTTGGACCATTTTGAGTTGTAAAAAAATAAAATTATGATCTGGAATATTTTTCAAAGACATTTCTTTTGTTGGGCAAGATATTCAAAATTTGTTATGCACATATATATAGAGGATTGATGTCTTCACATGCCAACAGTAACATCAAAAAGTCTGAAACATACAACAGCAAGTTGTGGGACAAAGTACAAATTATTTGAGTTCACATACAATACAGTAAAAAAATCTTAAAAGTAGTGAGTGTGTAAAAAAGTACAATCCAAGTTCATTCAATGATGACCGTTGATAACGAATTTGATCATTTAATCTTCTCCGTAGATTTAATCTGAAAAGTAGTGAATGTAAAAAAAAACACAATCCATGTGCATTCAATTCATGTATTTCTTATTGTGTTTAGTATTGTATTTGTTTTTATGTTCTATCTTTTTTTTTTTGTTGTAATTTTTTAAATTAAAATTTAATATTTATTTTAATTAATTACAATTATAATTTTTATTTAAATACAATAACTATTTATATTTTAATATTTAATTTTTATATCACATAATATTATAAATAAATTTAACATCAATACCAAATATTACTACATAGTATTATATTTACCTAAATAATAAATCACATAATAAAATTATTTAATAAATATATGTATAATATAGATAAAATGTTAAAAAAAAAAACTTTACGGTAAGGAACAGTGTGTGGCAAATTTGCCACACTGTTCATCAATGGCAATTTGCGTCCACATCTGCGTAAACATTGGAGGGTGCTTGGTGGCAAATTTTCCGTTTGCGTCCACATTTAAGTACCTATTGGGAGTGCTCTAAGTATATAATAGAAATCGATGCACATTTAAATAAAAATTAGATGGGATGGAAAAAACTAAATTCTAAATTTGAATTTTGCAAACTTAGGAGATGTTTGGTTGGACATTTTTGTAGCTGAGTAATAGTAATCAAAGTCATAGTGTGTGTTTGGTATAACTCTACTATGACTTTGATTCCCAAAAACTAAGGAATCAACCATAATTCAACTATATGAGAACTATGACTTTTATTTCATACACTTTCCATTCCTTACGATCATACCAAACGCCCCCTTACTCTCTTAGGAAATCCTAACCAAAATTGTTGAATTCTAATCCTATTACACCAACACTTATCATGCTATCACAAACACTTTAAGGTTTGGTTTAGTATTTTGGGTCCAATTATATTATGACAATCTTTACATGACAAAGTAAATATTTAAGAAAAAATATTGTATAAATATCACTTCTAAGCTTAAGATGCTCCCTGTCACAACTTCTTTTCACATATAAATATACAAATATTATAAAGATAAAATTTATAATTTTATAAACTATTTTCTTGATAAATTTTATGATGAAACACTATTCATTTCTAATTTTATAAACTTTTAATTTCATGCGTGTGTGTGTGAGAGATACAACATTTACTTATGTGAGCTAATCTGAACACAAAACCCACTCAACCTATTACAGGACATTCCAAAATATATTCCACAGAAATCATTGACAAATGGAAGGAGTACTTCCTAGTTCTAGCAAACAAATTCCAGTCATAACAAAAACCCAAAAGACAAATTTTAAAAATTTCAATAACCAAAAACCTGATATTTAACGTACCAAAACAATAAATTATTGTAGAGAAATGATAAAGCTTATTTCAAAATAGAAAAGTAGAGCATCATAAACATAAATTTAGAAATGTGTAAATCAAAATCTCCAACATGTGCAAACATAAGGACGATGCGAATACTACACCAGAATGCACCAAAAACATCATCATCATCACAAAAAATAAAAAATTTAATAATGGCAGAGCATCACCAATGAGGATGAAATTTTAGCAGACTGCTATCGTCAACATATCAAACTAAAGTTTCCTTTGATTCTTAAGCATATACCAAATAAACAGAGCAAATCCCATTACTACAACTCCCTAGAAACAGTCTATAAAGAAAAATAGACTAGACAACTCCTCTCTAGAAACATGTATCTATGAAATCTAATCATCATCGGCAGAGGGCTTAGACGAACCGGCCTTCTTGGGTAGCAGAAGATTGTGAATGTTGGGCATCACTCCACCATTGGCAATCGTCACATCTCCCAAAAGCTTGCTCAGCTCCTCGTCGTTTCTCACCGCCAATTGAATGTGCCGAGGAACAATCCTTGTTTTCTTGTTATCCCTTGCTGCATTTCCAGCCAATTCCAACACCTGTACCAACCAAAACTCTTTCAAACCCTAGAAATTGCGAATTTACCAAATTCGGGAACAAGCCCACTAAATTCTTCAAATTAAACGACCCTAACAACTGAATATCTCGAGATCCAACCTTGAACTCAAAATCAATTAATTCCAGTCATGAATTGCGTCAATTCAAAATTCTCAAAATATAAGATTCGAAATAAAATAAGCGATACGTACCTCCGCGGCCAGATATTCAAGGACCGCCGCAAGATACACCGGGGCTCCGGCACCAACCCGCTCAGCGTACTTTCCGGCCTTGAGGAAACGAGCGATACGGCCGACGGGGAACTGGAGTCCGGCTTTGGAGCTTCTGGATTGGGCTTTTTTCGCGGCTCCAGATCCAAGTGTCTTGCCTCGGCCCGCCATTTCAGAATTATAATTAGATAGAAAGTTAGACTAATTCTGCAAAAGGGTTTCCTCAGGGGAGAAGAGATGAAGAAGAAAGCGATGCGAGCAGCTTTATATAGAAGTCTGGTTCGCGAAAGGCCAGTGGCGTTTTAGGGTGCGGATCGCTAAGCTTAGCCGTTGATAAGGGAACGCATCAACGGACAGATTGAAGGCGTCGTTGGTGGATTTTTTTTTTAACCGTCTTTAATAATTTTATGATTTTTATTTAAATTTAAATATCCCAATATTTACTAAAAACAATTTAAAAAATAAAACTCCATCTTTTAAACTTTAAAGTACAAGTATATTTTTTGTGTTAAATCTATTTTGAACCTATGACTATCAAAATTATCTTCTCTCTTTTATAACAGTAATTAGACATTTTTATTCATATAAAATTTTCATATTTTAGAAAATTTGTGAAAACAAATTTAAATATTCCATAGATCAATTCCATAATCAAGGATGTTGGGAAAAGACCAACCTACAATTTCCCACCCCATATATCTTTATTTTCAATTTTAAAATTTATTATATTATAAAATCAGTTTAAAATATATAATAAATTTATATTAATTAATAAAAATAAATAAAGTAAATATTATATTAGGATTAAAATATTCAAAAACATACTTTGTATAATATATAATAAAAATAGAACTCTGACAATAAATGAGGAGAAGAATATAATTCTCATTGTCGCTTGTTCCCTCTAATGAGGAATAAAAATCCACGGAGTCTCGGTCTTTAGCCTCAATTCCTATGTCTGTTAGGCGACAGCTTGTTCGAGATGCTTCATCCCGGGGAGTAGCTCGAGGTGCTGCTTCTCGGAGCACCACTCGAGGCAGAGGTCGTGGTCGTTTGGGTTCCCAGACGGCATTTTTTTTCTTGATTATTGATATGTAGCTATTTATTTAATCTGTTTAACTTCAGCACATCTTGAATTACACAACTTGAAGTTTTTTTATTATAGGGTGTGTTTGCAAATACTTTTTCTAGCTTTTAATCAATTATGTTATTTTTTAAAATCAGTTTTTTAGTGTTTTATTTCAATTTTATCAGCTACAAAAAGTTATCAAAAACTACTTTTTAAAAGCAGGTTGACCCAACTTCTAATAACTTATTCACAATTATTACTTTTTGAAAACTCTTCAAATTCTAATTTTTTTGCAAACACTATCAACTTTTACTATTAAGCAATTTTTTCAATAATCACTAATTTTAATTACTTCTCCAATTATATAATTTCTTGCAAACAAGCCCATATTCCTATGTTCGTGCTTGTCGGCTTAGGATTGGTTGTTTGGTATATTTTGGTGCTATATACATGAGGGGTCACATCTTAATCTCACGTCCTCACGGATGATGATTTCTTAAAAAAAAAAAAAAACTCTACTTAATGTAAGCCTCTAAACGACACCGCTTAGGCCTTATTAAAATCTTACCCAAAAAAAATAGAATTAGTAAAAATTGAAACAAGAAAAGTACCCAACCAGCATCCAAAATCAAAGATAGGACAATAATGATATCTAAAAAAATCTAGTAAACTACAAAAATAAAAGAAGGTCTAAAATTATAAAATCCACAACAATAGAAATTTATAAAAAATTGAAAAGGGCTCATGGTACAAGATTTATAGTTAATGAAAAAAATCTAAACAAGGTAAAGTTAGGGCCCTAAAAAATATTATTTTATACCTGGACAATTACGACATAAAATCTTATTTTTAATCTGAATTATCTATTTCGAACCTAATTTATTCTAATGTGTTTCTACATATTAAGAAACCTATAATATATTTTTTGACTACCAAGCGAATTATTTAAACCTTAAAATCTGTAAAAATGACTAATATTATGGCATTCAACCTCTAAACCTTAATCTAATGATCCTAAAATTACAGAAAATTTTAGTTATAATTGTAATAAGTTAATTATTTAGTATTAAGTTTTTAGTGTATAATATGCTTTGTAGGATCAGAAAAAGACACAGAGACTTCGAAAGTGATTTATTGCTCCAAGTCGCATCGCATGCACTTTCAGATGATATGACTTCTAAACTTCACATTCAATGTTATTCTAGTAATTGATATGCTAAAAAGTGATATGTGATTAATATATCTCATTTAGATATAGAAAAACACTTGTATACATACAATTAATTTTATTATATTTCAAGTGATATATAGTCTTGTATGCGACTTTAATTTATTTTTAAAAAATTATATAAAATACTACTGAAAAATACATCTTTAATGGTGTAAATTTTTAGTTATACTTTGTATAACTTTATCTTTAATGGTGTAACTTTTTAATTATACTTTGTATAACTTTTCAGTGATTAATTGTACAACTTTTCAAAAATATAATTGAGTTGCACGCCGCACAAGACACTTACTCATTTCAAGTACTCAAAGATGAAGGATTTAGAACTATTCACTGGCAAATTCAAACTAATCAAAGGCCAAGAAAGAATCTAACAAGTCAGAATCCAAAAATAAAAATAATATTAACAAAATTGAGAAAGAAAGAATAGGAACAAGAACAACTAACGACTTGTAAAAAGTTAGGACTACCATATCCTAAAGTCCCTAGGATTCATCGTCTGAGCTTGAGGTATCGATTCGCCTATCAGCAATAGCTGGGAAGAGGCGGTTTCGAGGATCCGGTGGTGCCGTCGGCGGAGGAGCCGCCGCTCTTCTGCTCGATTTTTGTGCTGCATTCTTCACTTCTTTACATACTTTTTCCAAAATTATAAGGAAATCACGAACAATCACAAACAACCTCAGGCCCTCATCCTTGCCAGAATTTCCATGGAAGTAATCTGCAGTGTTCTTCACTAGCGTCATTATCCGTTTGTCTTCCTCGCGGGCCCACATTACGTCGACCTCAGCGTTCCGTATGAAGCTCCTCAACATCTGATGAAACCCGTTTTCTTCTGATACATTCTTCATATCCGAGTTCAGGAAACTCCTGGCCTTTTCTAGTGCACGATCCAGCTTCGTAACAGTTCCTGATAAGCTATCAGCATCTAAAGCTGCAGCTCGTTTAACGTTCACAAGCTCGTCTCCCAGACCGGAGACGACCTGGAGACCAAGGCTCCTCAAGTGCTCGTCTGAATTCTCGACTGGATCGTCGGATATTGCTCGAGCAGCTTTGATGCCTTCGGAGCGGATTATTTCCTGAACAACAAAGTGCAATAGTGTGGTTTTGCCATCTGTTCCTTTCACATCTGATAACTTGAGAAGTGTATCGAGCTTGAATGCTTGCGCACCGCCTCGGAATGTTCCGTCGTTCATACGATTCCCCGTTTTAAGAACAGCTTCCAGAAGCTTGAAAAATAATCGGCTATTTCGCAGGTCTGTGCATGCTGCCTGAAAATGTTGAAAAACGTTAACTGTAAGATTAACTAACGGCATTATTCGTTCATGAAATAGCTTTGGAAGTATAATTGCAGCAAATAAAATCCCATGAACAGAGAAAATTATATAATTAGCAGAAAGAAAATCATATACGCGAAACTATGTCTGTTAATCCTTCGGACCCTTACTTGTTTATTGTTATGTTGACCCTGAAATCGCAAGAAAATCGCAAAGAATGTCATTGTTGTCACACAAATGTCATTTGAGGATTTAACTTGGGGCCAAAATTCGACATTTGCCTATCATAAAATGACATTATTTTCAAATTTTCAGCTCAAAATTGGGACTACATGAAAGAATCCATGTTTTTTGGACCAAAATTGGACAGCGGAGAAGTTAAGATACTCCCCCAACCCCTACTCCCAATGTTTAACTAAAATATATAAATAAATACTGATAGATGGTCCTCTAGAAAAATCTAAAAGCTTAGTAGACAAATAATATGCTTATACACACATCAGAAGAAACTAGTTCACCTAATCATTTCAAAAATGGCCTAAGCACACAGGACTTCATATTCTTACCCAAGGGCAACACCTATAACATTCAACAGTTAATCCAGATTTGAATTAAAGAACTCCATGGAAAAGATTTGTTTTTTTTAATCATCGTAATCCAGATTTGAATTATTTTCTCACCTCCAACACTTCAAAGGACTCTCGCAACATTGTAGTATCTTCCTGAAGAGTGCACATGAAAAGCAAACATTCTAGTCTCTTGAATGCAAATGGAATATCAACCAATGCTTTTAGAAACCGCTCTGCAGGAAATAGTTGAGAAAGCTCGCCAGTGTAGAGTCTCAGCTTCAGTTCTTCATCAGCTGTAGGCGCCATTTTCAATAAAGTCTGAATAAGTTCTGGAGGAAGCTCGTTACCTGATTCACTCGAAAGGGTTAGCAGTGTTTCTCATTATTTACGCAGATAAAAAACATATGGCAGGTCAATTGTTTTCAATCATATGTGATCTTAGAGAAGTGCATAACATTAAGAAACAATTTGAAGGTACAGCATCATTATCTTTGGCACCGGATATCTGAGCAGCACTATTCTCTTGATATCAATTTCTTTTACAAAATATGTAATTGAATTATAAACATCAACACTGAAATTAAAACTAAACTTTGTATTGATTTTGTTATTATGAACTTATCAATTAAACTTCCCTTGCTAATTGACATGATAGATATATAGTGCAGCATGACTGCACGCATATGAAACTTAACAATAGAGTGACTTGTGTTTAAGTTGATTTAACCACATCTCTACCAGACAGCACGGCAGTTTTAATACTCGGTCTGATTTCTTAAATTTAACAATGAAAAGGGGAATAAATACCTTCGTTCAGCGCATCACATACTTCTTCTGTGGTATAATTTAAAGCTTTGAGCAGAATTGATATATTCTGAGACTTCTTGGGATCAATTAGTTGGATATATTGGGGTAAAATATCTTGGGATGAAGACTCTTTCTTTGCTTCATTCTTGTTATTCCCAGTAGGGGCATAGCCGAACAGAGATTCTATCATCTCTTCATTGAACCTGTAGTTTTCATAAACACATTGGAAAAATATAAGATGCGTTCACCCATACCGTACTAAGCGCATAACAAAGAGGAAGAAAATTAAACTTACTGGAATGACCCGGATTTGATCTGATGCCAAACCATTGAATGATCAGGGTTGGCCAATACCTTGTCCCAGAAGAACGGCTTCAATTTAGTTTTACTACTACCAGCCTCACTCTCTTCAGCTGATGGATTACGTGGTCCAGGAGGTACATTGCGCGGGGGCTTCAAGCCAATAGGCGGCGGCCGTGGCGGAGGAACACCGGCACCTGGAGGTAATGGTGGCTGAGGACCAGCCTTGCCAACATTAGGTACAGGAGGAGGTGGTGGACGAGAAGCAGATATAGCCTGTGGAGGAGGTGGTGGACAAGGAGCAGATATAGCCGGTGGAGGAGGGGGTCCAGGAGGTGGTGCACCAGCAGGAGGCTTTATAGGTGGGGCGGGTGCTGCTGGTACAGAAGCTGGAGGTGGTTTAGGGGGTTCTGCCCTTCCAGGAGGCGGTTTTAATGGCAGGAATCCAGGTGTCACCACCACTCTAGGTGGCATCTGCAATGAGTTGTTGGAAGCCCCTGCAGTGGTTCTGATAGGGGTATCGATTTTTGAGTTGCTTTGAAAATGTGATTCCGTGTAGCTTCCGCTGATCGTATTATGGTTCAATTTGTTATTGATCGACTGACTACCAAGCTTTTCTTCAGTTTCTAAGCTGAATGACTTCTGTGGAGAGGCTACAGAAATCGAAAGGCAAATAAATAAAACGAACCATAAGATGCAAGATGACAAAGATAAAGAAAATATATTTTACCGATAGAATAATCACTTAAGCTTAAGCTGAGAAGCGGCCGCTCATCATTTTTGCGTCCAGAACGCGAACATTTACGACAGAAAAGAAAGAAAAGTGCAGCAATAGCAAACGTCACAGAAGCAGTTACAACAACAGCAATAATAATTGTCCGCTTGCTAGTCTTTCGATTGCTTGAACGCACATCAGAAGCTCCAGCAGAAGTCTCTTCACCAACAGAAGGAGGGGGCAAATTAGAGTTGCTTATATCAGGGAAAAAGGGAACTGCTGGAGGAATAGCTGGAATCACTGGAGAAGCTATAGCAATTGAAGGTGCCGGACTAGGAGATGAAACCATCGGGGATGGAGCAAGTGCATCTCCAGATGTCTCAGCCAGAACACGTCTTCTAGAAGACCACGGCAGGGTATATAGAAGCCTCAAATACCAAGAAAATGAACTTTTTTCATCTCCATTATCATGAAGTAAAGGAGCTTTTGTCCTTACACAATCTACAAGGATTTGATTAACCTGAGGGAGCAAGATTTTTGTTCTGGACATCCTATCTATCAAAAGTTCACCTTTATCACGTGTCTTCTTTTCCACAAAATGGAATTCGAGATCTTGTAAAGTTTTCTGGGCATGTAACAACTCATGCATACATCTATCCTTTAATAACTCAGCCTGCAGGAAGAAATTCCATCAGACTATGCTTACTATATCCGCAATATGCATAATACACAAGATCATCATTATACCCATGATTGTCCTAAGGTTAGGAAAAGTACAGGACACTTAAGATTGACACAAGGATCATATGCTACATTTTTACAAATACTCAAACAGAGAGATATCAGAGTTTCCAAGATCACTTTTAATAGATCATACACCATCAACATATTGAGTTTGTTAACCTCTAAGTGTATTGATGAATAAGAACGGTCTGATAAAGAATTTAGGATAACGTATTGAAGAGGCTTAAAAAAAAATCTTGGTTGAAGATTTTTTTTTTTCAAATACACTATCTTTAGTCAAATATTGCTTTCCTGCGATAAAATAAGTATTTAAGTAATGCAGCACATGAAGGTGGAGTCACCTAATTTGCAAAACCCAACTGCTCCTATAGTATCACACAAACTCCGCAAACAAAGAAAAGATTTATATTCACTATATTTGAACTAAAGTTTACTCGCAAAATGTCCAGAAAATAATTCTTTTTTCTGTCAATGGAGAAGCAACAAATTTCATTTGAAACCTATAGTTAGTTGATACAAGCATACATTGGGTGGAGAAAAAAGACGAATAAAGAAATCACCATGTGAGGATAATGTTGCATTGATTCAACCCTTGAAAGATACGCGACTTATAAATTTTTGCCCGTGCAGAAAAGTATAATTGGGAATACTAAATTACTAATAGAGAATACATAGGTCTCAGCCACAGATTAGTACTCAGGAAAACAATAAGGAACTGAGCAGCCAATAATCAGAAGATAAGTTACAACACAGAAGCACCTTTACAAAAGCCTTCTTAAAGTAAATACCGGTGCATTAAGCTGCAAACTAGCACAAATTATCGAGCATCCCTTTCAAAATGCGTGTCGTTCACAAATTATGCCCCGTATCACACAAGACCAACTCTCAATAATAAGCTTCTATCATTTTATACTCAAGAAAATCAGCATAACCATCTGAAATTCAAAATTTATACATTTCCCCAAAATCAAACAAAGAAAAAAGCAAGAAATGCATACCATCTCCAGATTAATAACCCCTGAGTCCATTAGATAAGCCAGTAAGGGTTGTTGCTCCTCCACACACACTGCTATCATACTCGAAAGCAGAAGAACAAAACCCACAAAATAAAACTTTCCTCTCTTCTCTTGAATCTTCATCCTGCCAACCAAACAAACTACTTTTCATAGCATTGGGCCGGCAATGAATCAACAAAACCACCACTACTCTTCTATTTCTAATTGCTCGATTCCTTAATGAAAGAACAACGGTCTTTATGTCAAATCTTTACACCGTTTTTTATTCAGCAAAAAAACCAACTCAATATTCTATAAGAACAGCTATCCAAACACCCAAAAAATTTGGCAGCCCTTTTAAAAGATTCAACGGAAAAGCTCGAAAGTTGGTTCAAATCACACTGAAAGGTGCATCAGCTAAACACCAAGAAATGGGATTTTCAAAACACAAATGATGACAAACAGGTCTTCAATCGATGGAGGAAATCCCTTAGCTTGGGGGTTCCGACGGCGTAAGATCAGATCCACCAAGAGGCGTTATAAGTATGAACTTTTTTTTTAAACGCGTCTGTTGACCAAGAAAATTCTCTCCAAGAAGAGGGTTTAATTTCTTATGCCGTGTGCCAACTACTACAGAGGTAGTGCACAAAAGCTGACAAAATTTACAGAGAATTTTTAAAGCCTTTTCTTTTGTTCCTTTTATTTGCGTGTGTGTGTGTGTGTGTGTTTTTTTTTTTATATAGTAAACAGACATTCATTCCATCAAAATTTTGCCCGTTTTGTCAATAATTTTACAGCAACTGAGGATTCTTGGAGTTGAAAGTTGAATCTTGAAAGGGCTTATGTTTAATAATATAATTAACATAAATAATATTTGACATTTTTCTTCTTAATATGAAGACATGAAACTGTTACTATATCTCTAGTCATTTGAGAATAATTATATTTTTATTCAAGAATCAAATGTGAATAGTTTAATGTTGATTTTTAATCAAAATATGAAAACAGAAAACATCATCCACCCATCCCTGATTTCCTGAAGATCCTAAATATTAGTTGACGCATTTGCTATATTGTTGTTACGAGAAGCTCAAATGAAAATAAAAATAAAAAGATAAAATATATATTGAGTAACTGATCCAACTCCTAATTACACTTCCCACATATATCCAAGATTCCATCACTTCTGGTTATGATGGAGTAGGCAACATTTAGAAAAGCAGGGCAGGGCAGGGCATAAATGTGGCAATATCATATTTAATCAATCACTCAGGCCATCCGAGTCATCACCTCTTCCAAAATAGGCGTTGTAGCTTCATAGCACGATAGTATCTGCGGCACATCCACCTTTCTCACAGCAGCCTCAAGCTGTCAAGTCGAAAAACAAATCAACTCATCTAAAAGTCCGAACTTGTAAAGAGAAAAATACGACGAAATGACGGGATTACATTTTCGAAGCTGTCGAAGAGGCGATTGGCAAGGTCCGTCAGGGGCTTCTTGTCATCGGGGGACGCCGCTGAAATGATTTGGTCGAAGTCAAAGTACATGAAGGTGGATTTGAGGCGCAGATACCTCCTCACATAATTCCAAGCATCTCTTTGTGCAATCAAGTCCGCCATTGCAAGCAGATCAAAAGCATACCTTTTCAACCTGTGCATTCTCCCTTTCGTCCCTATATTTGCGATGTACACCCCTTTCTTCAGAAACGATCGGCTCCCCGTCTCCTCATTGTTGATCTCTGCACCCATAAGCTTATCATCAAACTATTTTAAGATATCAAATATTTGAACAAGTGTATTAAAAGTCTGGATCAATTGTATTACGTTATAAATTTATCATGAATGATTTTACTGCAAAACTTTACCAAACACTATCATCACAAACTAATCTAATTGCGCAATTCAAACTACCTTCGTCCCTCGAAATATTGCCGTGCACAATATTTCAGAAAAAGTGTAACGAATATTTTTAATTGAAAGTATGCAAACTTTTGTGCGACAAACTAAAAAAAGACGTACTATTGTTAGCTTGGGGCACGGGTAAAGGGCCTGTTACCCAATATCCATTATCTTGGGCGATGGAGGTTCCAATTGAGGCATTCCCAAAGAGTGCAATGGAGGTGAGGCCAATTGCAACTCTTCTGCTTGCCCTGCATCCGCCATCAACTTCATCAAAAAAGCAAGAAATTGTTTTGGGCCTTTTGTGAATCTTGCCTAAGTGGTGGAGCTTGGGTACAGCTTTAAATATGCCATTGAAGTTAGCTGCAGTTGCCATGAGGAAAGTAAGTATGCCATTTTGCAGTCTTTTGCCATATATCCATCCATCCAAAAGAGTTGTTGCTCTGGCTCCTACCGTCCACCAAAGCTCTATCCTTAGACAAGGGTAAATATGACATTTCTCACTGTTGTAAAAAATCTCGTTTTTCTTTCATAAGCTAGACAGAGTACGGAGATGATTGATCGCATCTCTCATGTTTAATGTGATTATGATAACGACACATAAGTAGATTATTGTGATTTTAATTAATTATTAAAATTTAATCAAGTTTTATTATCATAGTATGATTAGAATTTAATGAATGAATAGGCATCAAGAATGAGTACGATCCTAAACCACAAAATGTCCTTAGTACACATATATATCATTTCATAAGGATGGTGCATGATCGTTTCACGAATAAAATTTATTGGGCAAATCCTCGATCAACAGGAATATGATCCTCGGACCCAAACATATTCTTAACTCATCTTACTCGGATCTCAGACCCTCTTCCGAGGTAGCCGAGCTTCAAACATGCTCAGACAGACCATGAAGGTTCCTTCAAGCTTCACGTGACCTCGGACAAGTTATTTAAGATCTGTCCGAGCTTCAAACATCCTCAAACATGCCATGGGAGCCAATTCGAACTTCATGTGTCCTCGAACAATGTGTTAGAACACCCTTGGACTTCATTAAGCTCGTCCAGTAGCCAAATTTGGGTTAGACCATTTTGGTATTGGGTGTAGGCCCATACTTGGGCATAATTATGCCGCAACATGTAACAATAAATTTTGTGAATTTAACATAACTACAAAACAATAAAATACAGTTTGAATTTCTAGGATTTTGTCTCAGAATATTAATGATTTCTTGGTGGAATTCCTCCTCGAATTCTACTTTAATGATTTTCAAGGAAATTTTCGATCTGATCTTATCAAATATAGAACTTGAAGGTTTGTAATGTTAATTCAAGAACTATGTATTTACTTTATCTTGAATTAAACACTACTTCTTGGGAATATTCTGAAGATGCTTTTGAATCTGTTAAAAAAAACGAAATTTTCAATCTGATCTTATAAAAAATAGAACTTCAAGGTTTGTAATGTTAATTCAAGAACTATATATTTACTTTATCTTGAATTAAACACTACTACTTGGAAATATTCTGAAGATGTTTTTGAATCTGTAAAAAAAAAATCTCTATAAATAACGCCAATTGAAAAAAGGATTCAACACCATAACCTTGGATCGATTAATTTAACAAAAAATACTTTGAAACTTTTTCGAATCTTCAAGAATGCTCCAAGATCAGGGAAGAAAATTATAATGATTCCAAAAAAATTACTGCTGAATTTGACTTAAACACCCTATCAAAAGAGTTGTTAAGTATCTTTCAAAAAAAAAAAAAATTTGTTAATACCTCAAGGTACTTAGATATATATGATTTTCTGAAGTGTAGGAGGGGAGACGAGTGAAACAGAATTGACTTCCTAGTTCCTAAAATAATTTTTCAAAATTTTGGCTAAGTACAAATTAATCAGATGACTTGATGTCGACTGATCAAATCTGCTAGTTAGAAAACAGTTGAATAGCTTTTAACGATATGTCCTTACTCCTTAGATATTCTTTTTAGGAAAAAAATTTGATAGTAAAAAGAAAATAAAAAAGTAAAACAAATAAAGCACACAATATTTACATATTTATACAAAATATTATTTACTTTTTAATATCTCGAACTCCCATTACACTTAATCCAACTAACTTGTTACTTTATGCATAAAGTTTTACCAAATTACTCTCAACATTTTTTTTTTTTTAACATTATTCCATTTTTTTCATAATAGGTGTATTCCTACATGTCTGTCCAAATAGAAACTGAAAATCTTAAAGCACTAATACAAAGGCAGGAAAACAATGTAAGAAACCAAGCAAATTCAAGAGCTTTAGTTTTCAACAAGTCCAAACTATTTCAAGAGATAAAGATGAAAGCTACCACTATTACATCAAGAATGAAGAATAATAGATGTTCAACACAATCAAAGTGAGACCACGGTGTACAAAGACAAAGATTGGATACATCCATGTACTATAAACTTGAAATAAGTTAATAGATTCTTTATGCCCTTCCACCCATCAAAGCGGGAACTTACCTAGATATTCAGGTGAGGTCGAAAAGCCAGTGCTATTGGCTGCAGCTTGTATGGGCACCATGGTTTCAACCATAGTAATTGGTAGGCAATAACTGGCTTGTTTTTCATCAGCAATTAGTCAAAGTTTAGCTCCACAGCTCAAATACCATTTGTTAACCTCAAGAGCTAGCTACCACATCCCATCTCCATATTGTTCCATCTTCACAACAGCAGAGAATGGTGCTGTGGCCACACAGATAACACTTTTCACATGCTCTAAGGTCATATATGAATTAGAGAACATATGAAATGGAGAGCTTTTACCTTCCATCAAAAGACAACGCTGTTAATCTAATAGGAGATTTCGATTGAACATGGGATAATCTGAGAATGTAAAAAATATATTTAAGTGCATACAAGCAGACCAAAAACAAAGAAAGAGAGAAACAAAGTGACAGGAGAGAGGCGGACCTGGCAATGAGAACCGGAGGATTGGATTGCACCTCCCATACATAGATCTTCCCTTCCCTATTTCCTACACAACGTCAAATTCAATGAATATGAGAAATATGGAACAAGTTGTAGCTTTGACTTTATTCTTTTACGGTGATTTATTACATATTGGCACTCAAAAAGTCCATTAAAATAGATTCAATGCTAAAATTAAAGCAGAAAGACACTTCCACATTACCCATGCTTAAGTTTGCTGCATTAATGCCACCAATCAGGTGACTGACAAGTCTTATGGTCCCATAGAAATTTAGAGGAGGGGTTGCTACTAGTTCTGATCTGTACCAAACGTATACCAGATATCTGTTCTACTCCAACAGACTATTGTTTCTTTCCTCTGTTTATACACTTCAAATGGCATTACATCCTTATCTGGAACTTTTGCTACACGCAAAGCCTGCAGGAGTCTGAGCTGCTTGAACTTAGCTCCATTTTGGGCTTGTTAGAGGATGTAACATTGGTTGGGGGAGCTGACAATATTAGGGGGTGAGATAAGGAGTCTCGTGGGTTTTTTTTTTCATGTAATTCCTATGGTTTATTCTTCCTGATAAATGTATATCCTATTTTACCATTTCTTCAAAATATCTGGAAGGTAATGTTGCCTGTAAGAAGATTAGTCTGTTTTCCAGTATGCTTCCTACTTGAGATGTGGTGCACAAGAAATCTGCACCTACACCTTAATCCTAGTTGGTGTATGTTGGACAGATTTATCACAACATTCTACATTGCTCATTAACATGGTCTTGATGGTCTAGGATATTAGAAGAGTAACGTGTTGTTTGAGTGAACCCTAGATCTTCTCAGATCATTTTAAGACTGGTTTACGGTGGTTCCAGGGTTGTAAAGGAAAGTTCTTATGGGAGTAATTGTTCTCATTGTATTTTAATATTTTTGGTTGCAGAGGAATAAGAGACCTTTTTAAAATTCTGAAGAGTGTATCAGATTGTTACAGCAGAATTAAATTTAGGGTTGCTCTGGGTCCAAAGGCACAAATATTTTAGTAATATGCTTGCCTTTAATGTGGTTAGAGATATGAGTTTAGTATTTCAACAAACCTGTCTTGCTCTTCTGGAGTCCAGAGTGGATGGCTTATTCTTGGATCACAAATACATTTAGCAGGGAATATAACCTTTAATATTAAAAATAAAAATGATGCAACAACTCAGAATACCACATATGACACAGCATAAAGACGGGAGATTATTACCTACTGCCACTGTCTTGTAATGAAAATCACAGGAAAACTTGATGAACCAAATATCACATTCAGGAACAGGATACTTTTGAAGGATGTCAATTGTACCCTGAACAAAAACATTATGCTTCGTATAAGCAATCAAGCTATCTAGGTAAAACATCTTGACCAAATACACATATTGAAAATTTTCAGTCTACCTCTCCTGGAGATTGTTCTTTCATTTTTGGTTCCCATAAAACAAGTTCATTATCAACACTCTGCATACATAAAAAAAAACCATTGGAACTCGAAGTTACTAACTCAAGTAAGTGAAATAGAGAGCAATGCTATAACATCATATGATGTTCCCTAAATATTCGGAGATAGTAATCATATCATAATCCTGTTTATACCCAGGAAAATCTCTGGTAATAGCAGTTCCCAGCAGTTTCTTGCTGAATATTTTTCAGAGCAATGCTGTAACATACAATGAATATCTTACTTTTAATTCATTATTTGGAACGACTTTAGAACAGAAGCGAACAGATGCCACTGATTAGATATAACATAGAAAGACTGAAAAAGAGAATAAATCTTTCTTGTTTTACCCTATTGAAAGATGATTGAGTGGTGAAAATGCAACTATGATAAGAAGCACAATAATAGTTATTAAATCGCCAACAGGTTTCAGAAATTTACTTTAGAGAGCATGAAATCCCCAATCCACCGGTTGCAGTCAACGTAATTTGTATGTACTGATGCAATAAATATCTGAACAAATTAAAAGGCAGATAGAATTAATCAGAATAGTGGCCTCCAATACATATACACCTCCCTAGCATGTAAATCAAGGGAAATGGAGAAAAGAACAGTAAATGATCACTAACTGGGAATTGAACGTATTTTGTAGGGAACTTGGAAGGAAGATCTGTCCAAGTAAACGATTTCTCTACATACGTCCAGAATTCTGCATATCAGCATATATCAACAAAATAATTCCATGAGATTTATTCAAATATTCAAAATGCAGGCTAACTGCCTCACTTTCAATAACAAGTTGTCAAAAAGGCCTTTCTCGATATATTGCCAATCTAGGAACGAAAATAAAACCAAAATACCAACAGCAACCAATAACACTGCAGATTCCACACTTGCAACTTAATATTTTCACAAAATATCTGAGAGGAACGAGCCATATTCATGATTCCTTTAGGTTAACTAGAGATGCAAACAGTTTGAATAAATTGATAGCATAAAATCTGATGGATAGAAAAGCAAGCATATGGTTACCAAAATTACAGGACAAACACAAGTTTCCACTACTCAATTGAGTGCCATTAAAAATTGATCAGATTGGACTAGTGTGAGAAAAATTGCGTTCAAAATAGGGAAAAAAAATCAAGAAGCTAAAAAATCTGGGCACAGTTAGATGATTCAAAAAGAAGCAAGATAGCAGCTGAACAACATCTATCAAACTCATAGCACCCATCATTCAATAAAGTCTCTTGTGAGACAATCTCAGAGACTTGGAAAAAGAAAAGGTTTGAAAATTTGAATTTTATTTTACAAAAAAGAAACCCTTAAATTCAAGAAAACCTTAAAACCCCTAAAATTGGACTCCAGCTTACACCATGTGCCTAATGACACAGTCTCACAAGTTTTTGTGCCCATCATTTTGTTCTATTGAACAGCAAAAGAGAATAGAACTAATTTACCTTTCATCGACCAGATCTTGACAGTATTATCCATTCCACAGCTTGCAATGCGATAAATGTCTGAGGGATGGAAGTCCTATTGTGTTCATAACCCATTAAAGCAAGAATGTACGTGCTCAAACATTGCACTTCAACATAGAAGCCTCATATCCAAAAGACCTTAGGACCATCCAAACCACCACCAACTCCACCCCCCAACCAGAAAAGAAAAGGAATGAAAAGTAATAGATGATAGGAGGTTCACATACCACACTAAGAACTTCATTACGGTGCCCACCAGCACCCGCAAATACCAAAATGCATATCCCAGTGTGGATATTCCACAAGCGAACAGATTCATCCTGGTAAAACTTTTTTTGGTTAGACAAGCTATAAGCATGATAATAACCAATATGTGAGCATTAACCCTCCTAGTCTGAGAAATGGTACAAGTAATAAGTAACATGGATTCACAGATTCAATTCACTCGCACTTACTTTGCTTGCTGACACAACAAGGGATGGTTTCAGTGGCTGAGTACGGATCTCATTAATTGAATCCCCATGACCGACGAAACTCTGCAGAAATGAACTGATGAGAAAACACAATACAAATTAAGTCGACCAATAATGTCAGATACCGTCTGTATATAAATCTCCCAGAAAGTAAAACTGAGGAACGTGTAACATCTACATTCAAAATGGACAAGAAAATGCACAAGTAAACCAGAAAAAAAGCATTAAATCCACTCATAAGTGTTATTCCCATTGTCTAATCCTACACTATACATGGCAGTCTATGAAGTACAATTGATGTTCAATACTTAGCTATTGGACAAAAGGTACCTTGTAAATCTTCTCATTGCCAGTATCAATCACACGAATGATTCCATTAAGACCACCAGCCACCAAAAATGGCGTCCCATCAATATTGCAAGCCCAACTAACAGTGTAAAACGATTCATCTTTCTGATCTACGCAGCAAAGGGAATACCATATGCCGTCTGAGAATACATACATGTAATTGTTAAAATTCAAGTTCTATAACTGAGGAGCGAAAATTGCTTACATCTTCGTCAATGTAGGATTGCAGCACAGCTATTACACCACCTTCTAGGCACTGGTACACAGTCACCTAGCGTGTACCAAATATACAATTCGAGCTCAATAAAACCACAGAAAATAATAATTATTATTGTCATTCACATCACGAATTGGATGAAATCAACAATGTAGAGTAAGAAGAATGAAAAAACGTACGCGATTGCCGCCGGCTGTGGCGAAGGCGTTGAAGTAACGAGAATCGATGAAGTTGAAAACGACGGCGTAAATGGGGCGTTTGCCTTCCTGGAGTCTGTTGGTGACCCTGTACTCCCGCTTCTTTGACGGCGTCAGAGAACCCACCACCGGCTCGCAACCCAACGGAATTTTCGCCATCATAAATTTATCTCGCGACTACCGTCCAGCAAGGGTTTTGCTTTACACTTGCCTAACAACGACGACTAGCTAGTATGCGAATTCTCAACCTCAATCTATAAATATATAAAAGCAGCAATTGGTTGATGATTTTACTGTCGCTTAACAGTAAATCCGTGACTTGGACTTCCTACGGGAGTGAGTGAACAGTCGTCGTTAAACCAGTATATCCGAATCTAATTTTGTTTTTTTTTTTTGTCCATTCACAGGGACGCCTAATTTTTAGTCACAAATCGCAAACCGTTTGCAAAAATGTTGAGCCCATACTTGCAAAAAATAATTTTGAAACCCTAATAAAATATAATCAGATTCAATTATACCTTCAGTTGAGAGCGTGGCGTGGCCGTGGACGGCAGGGGGTGCGTAGCGTGTGGCAGCGCGGAGGCGAGGCTGCGACTGTGTCTGATGTAGCGCACAGGCGTGGGAGGAGGCGGCGGTTGAGGTGGAGGAGGCGGCGATGCCTGGCCGCTGAAAAGTTAACAATTTGAACTTACATAAAATAATATGCGCAAATAAATTCTAATGTGAAACTTTGATTTGAGTGCATGTTAGTAGAACAATGTGTATCTTTTAATTCATGCTTCCTCCCATAACTACTTTCATAGTTATTCTAATTAAGCGAATCAAGAAAAAATAGTATAATATAGAGTTAAATAATACTTCCTCTATTTCGGTATAAATTATTCATTGTTTTTAGGCATGCAAATTAAGACAAAAGTAAAAGAGTATAAGTGATGTGATAGAAAAAATGAAAATGTATAAATTATGTGATGAAAGAATGTGAAAAAGTAATAGGAATAATGTAAAAAGTATGAAAAAATAATAGTAATAAAGAAGTGAATAACAGTTTCCAAAAAAAGTAAAAAAACAGATGAGCAACATATAGTGGAACGGACAGAAATGACAAAATAAGCAACTTATAGTGGGACGGAGGGAGTATTAGAAATTTTTACACTTACAAAAGTGAATAATATACATTTTTTAAAATTATACTCCCTCCATCCCACTATAAGTTGCTCATTTTGTCATTTTCGTTCATCCCACTATATATTGCTCATTTGTTTTTTTTACCTTTTTGGAAACTACTATTTACTTATTTATTAGTATTATTTTTCATACTTTTTACACTATGTCTATTACTTTTTCAATTTTCTCCATCATATAACTTATACTTTTTCATTTTTTCTATAACATCACTTATACATTTTCACTCTTACATTAATCTGTGTGCCCAAAAGCAACGAACAACTTATATCGGGACGGAGAGAGTAATAAAATAAATCACACTCTTCAAACAAATTCTGCTTTATACTTTGCCTTAATACTATGCATTTGGATCGAGTCAATTGATAAGAATCCATAGATTTTAAATAACATGATTTTACTAAATATTTGAAATTCTTCTAATTTAAATTAAGAATTTGAAATTCATTGATATGAATATTTTTACCCAAACAGGTAAAGTAGATTTAGATTGTTGATTTAAAATCCGTAGTTTTAAATCCCTCCATCCAAACACAACCTCAAAGGTTTATGATCAAACATTTCCAAAAGTCTTGTATGCAGTGCCAATTATTTTTAATGAAATATTATAGTTGTTTGCATTGGATAGTTATAATTATCAAATTTATTATTCAATAAATATGTAATACAATGAAAAAAATGTATTTAAGTTAAATAGTGCACCTTCAGAAAAGATTTAGTTTCAAACATTAAATTCATTTAAATGGTTTTTGTTCCAAATTTTGTGATAAAAATTCATTTGAGGCATTCTTATATTAAAAGATTGAGCCACAATAAGTCATTTGTGAGGTATGGTATTTGAGCATAGCAGACTATTATAGTTTAGGGAATAATATTAGTGTTCCTTTCTTTTTAGAACTCTTGTCCGACTTGACCTTGGGATTTTTGTTAGATATAGCTTACAAAGATTAGGCTTTTCTTAGGAAATTCTTCAGAATTCCTTCATATGTATTATATCTTCTTCTTGCATCTTCATCATTATCTTCTCCTGTGCTTGGGTTGGCTTTTTCTTCTAAATTTGATGATCTTAGAGTAGGTGACATAATTCATAGTTGAATTAATATTGCATTCCTTTTTTTTCCTCTTCAAAATTCAAATTCAACTTAACTATTTCAACTTCTTCTTTGCTTTTTTTCTTCTTTGGACTAGTTGGCTCTTCCTCTAGGTATTAGGTAATATGCACTAAAGTTTGGCACTGTCCCAATGTATAAAACACAAGTTTCTCTCCCTCTAGCATTTCCTTGACCCTAATCAATTTCTAGGATGTGTTGTCTTAGAGGTTGCACATTCATAGAAGCTCCTGCCATAGGATTTAAAACCATTCCCTCACTGATATGTTGTTAGGTGAAGGAGCTTTTAGAATCTTTTGCAAAACCTTCATGATAATGTTTAGATTGTGCCTTCTTCTGTAGACATTCTTCTTTGGTATAACGATTGTTTAAACTTTCCTCTTCTAGATTGTTTTTTTTTTTTTTTGAACAGTTCTCTTCTAGACTCTTCAAATTGACAACTCTTCCTCTACATGTGTTTTTTTCCCTTCAATATGAGTGTTTGGAGTACTTCCTCCAACCATTCTCTTCGGCTGTATTTTGTTTAGGGGACTAAATAGTCAATCCCTCAAACACTGGATTATTCCTGCCAAAAGAAGAATGGTCACTACAAAAAAATGATGAAATAAAGAGGGGAGTTAGTGAGGGGTTGGGGGCCCTCTTTAATAAATAAATTTAAAGAGGGTTTTAGCGAGGGGAAAGAAAAAATTAATTTAGCGAGTGTTTAGACTAGGGGAAAAAAAAAACCCTCTTTATTTAACGAGGGAGAAAGGAATTAACGAGCACAAAACCCTCGCAAACGTTGCGAGGGTTCGATCCATCGGTATTTTAACGAGTGCTCACCCTCGCCAGATCTGAATCGGACCGAGACGAGGGTTTTACCCTCGCCGGTTTACGAGCGCGCTCCCCCTCGCCGGTTTGCGAGCATTAAACCGTCGCCATCACTTAAAATGACCGAGGCGAGGGTCGAACCCTCGCTAAATAGCGAGCGCGATTCCCCTCGCCAAATAACGAGTGCTTGCCCTCGCTAAACCCCATATATATACCCAAAATCGGGTTTTCACAGAAAACCCCAATTTTCTCCTCCCCAGCGGCGGCGGCTGTGTGCGACGGATTCCGACCAAAACCTCCCGGAATTGAACTTCTACATATTGGGCTTTGGTCCTCACGTCATTTAATACCTTTCTACGGTAAGTATTTTAAATTTAATCGGTTAAATTTTGTAAATTTATTTCATTTATGTATTTGAATTTTTACATATATATGTGTCTATATTATGTATGTTAGTATTATGGATGTGTATAATTTAATATGTAATTATCATGAGTATTATTAATTAATTAAATTATATTAATTAAATTACTTTAGTATTATTTATTCTAATACTTTATATGTAATATAAATATATATATATATATTTATACATATATGTGTGTTTTTATTAGTATAAATAAATTTGTATTAATTATTATACTAATAAAATAGGGATATCAATTAAAATAGTTATAATTAATGAATATTAATTAGTAGTGTACTATCATAAATTAATATATTGATGTATACATTTTAATTACTTTACTACATTGTAGGTACGTACTTGTGTGGGCGCTTCATAAGACTTCACTTTTGGGAGGATTATTCATTATCGTACATACGCCTTATTTTTAACTATTTAGTATAATTAATTAATTAATTATGCATATTGTATATTATTGTTAACTTCAATTGTGTTCTATATTCTTACATGCATGTTAGATGATCGATGTTCGATCTAAGAATATTTTATTTAGATATGATTATATATGGATGGAGTTGGGGTTAATGAATTGTTGATTATTGTTTGCTGTTAGATTGTGCGTTCCGATTTGATTATTATTAATTAAATCGGAAATGGATGCACTAGGATCTTGATTGATTATTTGGGATATGATAAATCTAAATGAAACTCTGTCGATTTTTTTTTTAAATATTAATATTTTCTTAGAATTTGTATAGGAACGAATATGATAATGCATGTAATTAAACTTTGATTGTTATTAATATGAAACAGATTGATATGAGTTATTCAAGTCGACGTTGGATGTATGGTCCGAGAACAATTAATGGCATGATATGTCCAGAATTTCTTAGTGGTCTTGAATCATTTATAGAATTCGCGACTAGTAACTTGGAATGGATGAGTGAGGGAAACATTAGGTGTCCATGCTCAAAATTTAGGTGTCGGAACAAGAGGTTTATAAAACCTGATGACGTGAAAGTACATTTGTATAGGAATGGGTTTATGGTCAATTATTATAATTGGTTTTTGCATGATGAGCAAAGTGGGGGTCCTTTGCCATACCATGCGTCGACATCTACTTCACATTGGGTTGATGTCGACACTGAAGAACCTAGCTCGTATCAGAATATGATGACTGACTTAACTTCTGGACCCAATTTTAATTTTGGAAATGAGGAAGATGAAGAACCCCCTAATGAGTATGTTGCTCGGTTTTATGACATGCTTCGTGCAGCGAATGAAGACTTGTTTCCCGGCTGTGAATCTCATTCTCAGTTGTCATTTCATGCCCGTCTATTGAATATTAAAACTAAAAATAGACTATCTAAAAGGGGTTACAATCAAATTGTTGACTTGATTCGTGAGATTTGTCCTCCAGATAATATGGTTCCTAGAAAATTTTCTGATAACAAAGAACTGATAGGTGGGATGGGTCTTCCCATGGAGAGAATTGATTGTTGTTCTCAGAACTGTATGATATATTGGGGTGTTGATAGTGAACGTGATTGTTGTAAGGTTTGTGGTCTACCACGATATAAACCTAGCAGACGTGGTGTGGATGGTCGTTTGAAAATGAGAACTCCTTTCAAAGAGATGTTCTACTTTCCCATTATTCCTCGACTGCAAAGATTGTATCAGTCCAAGGCCACTGCTAAGGATATGTCATGGCATGCAAGTTGCTCCGACGATGAATCTGGTGTTATGCGTCATCCTGCTGACTCGATGACTTGGAAACACCTAGATCGTTCCTATCCTGACTTTGCTTTAGAGATACGGAACGTAAGGTTAGGCTTGAGCACTGATGGTTTTCAAGTGTTTGGACAATCAGGGAAACAATACTCAGTGATATTGACACCTTACAATCTTCCCCCATGGTTGTGCATGAAAGAACAATTCATGTTTCTCACAGTTCTAGTTCCCGGTCCAAAAAATCCAAAGGATAAATTGGATATCTTTTTACAGCCATTGATTCATGATTTGTTATATTTGTGGGAAACTGGTGTGGAAACGTATGATGCTGTCAAGAAGCAGAATTTTATGATGCGAGCTGTTCTTCTTTGGACAATTAGTGATTTCCCTGCATACGCAATGTTGTCTGGATGGAGCACAGCTGGAAGGACTGCTTGTCCTTATTGTGGTGAATATACTGATGCTTTCACACTTAGCCACAGTAAAAAACAGTCTTGGTTTGACAATCACCTCAAGTTTTTACCTAGACATCATTCATACAGAAAGAATAAGAATGCATTCTTGAAGGGAAGAGTAGTCACAGATGACCCACCTCCCATTCGAACAGGTGAGTCTATCTTGCAAGAAATAGATTGGATTGGATGTCGAAAAGTAACAGAAGAGGGTGCTGATGCTCACAATAAAGGATTGAATGGTGGTTGGAAGAAGAAAAGTATTCTTTGGGATTTGCCTTATTGGGGTACCTTGTTGATCAGACATAATTTGGATGTGATGCACATTGAGAAAAATGTATTCGACAATCTTTTCTACACAGTGATGAATGTTGAAGGGAAAACTAAGGAAAATGAGCCTCGTAATTATGATGGTCGTGGAGATGTACCCCAAAATACGGAGAACAATCTGTCAATATTTATACCTCCTGGGCGACCAATTGGAAAAATGAACAGACGACCAATTTTAGATGAGGAGAAGAAAACGGCTCACACGTATGTGTTAATGAATTGCAAGGAGGTGCAACCGTACATTGAGTGAGTATTCTACTCATCACCTTTTGTATTAGCTAGTCAATCTCAATCATGTTTATAGTGACCATTTGTATTTTCCACCTTATAGTTTATTCCTAGAGCAGCTTAAGAATGTTGAACCAAATCTCTCGAAGGCTGAACAAGACAATAGACTTCAAGAAGATTTTGCCTCATGGTTTGAACAACTAGTAAGTATATATTTAGGATAATATTATTTTAATATTTATATATAGTTTATTCGTATTTTAATATAGTTTATTTGTATAGGTGAAAATAAATCGTGTTCGTAATCGTCTTATTCGTAACGTATCTAGCGGTCCTGTGACTTCTGTCATCACATACCCTGGGTATTATGTGAACGGTTTTAAATTTCACACACGAGCTTATGGTGCTTCTAAGGCAACTACAAACTCTGGAGTTTGTATCAAGGGACAAAACTACGATTCTGATGAGAACGATTTCTATGGGATACTCGATGAAGTAGTGCAATTGGAATACGCTGGGCTTCTAGAGTCAAAAGTGGTTCTCTTTAAGTGTGAGTGGTTTGATCCGTCTGTGCCAAGTGGAACAAGAGTTCATCCTAATTACAATCTTGTAGATGTAAATAGGAGGGGAAGATATGGGCGTTACGATCCTTTTGTATTAGCAAGTCAAGCTTCTCAGGTTTATTATTGCAAATACCCAGGAGTACGTATCAATGATTGGCTCGCAGTTTGCAAAATTAAATCGAGAACTTTTGTGGTAACTGATAAAGAAGATGGACAAGAGCTTCCCCCTTTCCAGGAAGAACAGATAGAGACTCAAATGAATGTGTAAATGGATGATGACACTGTTATATTTACTAATATCCATGGTGCACTAATGGAGATTGATGAAGTAGAAGAAGAAGATGAAGTGGTCGAAGAAGAAGAAGAAGAGGAGGAGGACGACGATGATGATGATGATGAGGATGAATGAGACTTGTTTTATAGTATTTTAATGAGACTTGTTGTTCTACTTGTTATGTTTATACTCTATGGTTATATTAGTTAATGGTTATATTTGTTAATGGGTATACTTGTTATGTTTATACTTTATGGTTATATTTGTTAATGGGTATACTTGTGGCGGTTATACACGTTATTAATGAGAATTGTTTAATTAATGTCACAGATGAGTGGGTCTGATCGTAGTACAGATGGAGGAAGGGGTTGGGGACGTGGTCGACCACCGTCTTCTAGTCGTCCATCGTCTTCTACTCATCCATCGCCTTCTACTCGTCCATCGCCTTCCAGTCGTCCACCGTCTGTTCCAGTGCCCACTATTCCGGCCACGGAAGCGTTTGATGCAAATGATTATACGAACTATGAGTCCGAGGATGTATATGATGCACATATTGGAGAGCACATAGAGTTATCCTTCTACAAGGGCACGTACGTTGAATTCATAATTGTTGAATTATATACATATACCGTTTGTAATTTTACTAGGTATTTATTATTTTTTCAGGTTGATGCCCTCACAAGATGTGTCCAGGTTATGTACACGCATCATGTACAGTCACATGGAGTATGTCGCTTATACTTTCAAATTGGTAAGCCCACAACGGTTGAGGGAGTGGTGTGACATGTTCATGGTATGTACATTTAATAATATTCATTTTGTACATTTAAGTACTTGATTTAAGTACATTTTATAATGTTCAATTTGTATTGCAGAAGGAGACTACGTGGGATCCTTCCACTGTACCCTCACAGCTTGTCTACTAGCATTTTGTTCGAAGGGCCGCCGAATGCTATGTGGACATGCTGAACAGGGCGCAAAGAAGGTGGAAGTTGAAACGGAAAATACCATCGTGGGATTCTGCCATTTGGAAGGCACTGGTCGCGTATTGGGAGAGGGAGGATGTGAAGGCAAGGTCTGAACAATGTCGAAAGAATCGTCTATCGGAGCCGGCAGGCCCAGGTACTGGCATCTCTCGCCATAAGGGTGGTTCCCGTGGAGCAACCCAGGTTGCTTTGGAAATTGTAAGTAATTTTTTAATTATAATTTTAATTATGATCATACCATGTTTTAGTTAATTATAATCTTTAAAAAAATACATAGGAGACGAAAATGGGACGGCCAGCTACTGAGTGGGAAATAGTGGAGCACTTCCACTATTATGGGCCAGATGGTTATACTTATGGCCACATATCTCAGATTTTGGTAAGATTTTTCATTATACATTACATTATTTGATTTTATATAAATCTTGTACATTATAATACATTACATAAAAAAAATCTTGTGCAGCAAGAAGTACAGAATGAAGCACAGCAAATGACCACCCAGAATGAAGAGGCCGGAGAAGATCAATTGGAGCCTCCAGACTTGTCTCAGCTATACGTGAAGAAAGTTGGAAAAAAGCACGGTCGCATACGTGGATTGGGACAGCTAGGCAAGTCGAGGCGCATTATTTCTGGGCCCGGTGGAACATCAGCTGGTATGCACATCGGAGCTTATAGTGATGTTGATATGGAGCGCTTGAATAGAACTGTGGATGAGAGAGTAGCTATAAAACTAGCTGAGATGAGGGCACAGGATTTGAGGGACCGTGAGGAGTGGCAGAGACAAATGCAGGAACAATTTATGAAATTTATGCAGGATCAGCAGGGTCGCGCCGACAATCAACCTGATGATGCTCACTCACCGCATGATTCTCACTCACCACAGGACTCTCAAGGTAGACGTAGAGCACCACATGATTCTGACTCACAGCATGACTCTCAAGGACACCGTAGACATGGGAAGGGACCTAGACGTTGATTCTATTTGATGTGTATGCTTTGAATTATATATTTTGAACTTTGACTATTTTGAATTATTTGACTTTGTGGACGTATGTTGGTGGATGATTAGGTACTAATATTTGTTAATGATGATGGATGATTAGACACTAATATTTTTTTTCATGATTTCTATTTTAATTAGATTCAAGACCAAAATCATGAATTTCATAATTGAAATGAAGTTTTGATTAAATTAGGACAAATTTAGATAGAGATCAATTTTGTGTGTAATAGTTTCATAAGTGAAATGACGTGGAAGATTAGGCACTAATATTTGTTAATGATGGTGGATGATTAGTCACTAACATTTGTTAATTTTGTGTGTAATAGTTTAATAAGTGAAACGAAGTTTCATTATTAAAATTTAAAGGTAGGGGTAGAATGAATATTTATCATATGAATAGAATTATTTTACAATAATTTTATAATGATTTGAATTAATATTTAGAAATATATAATTACATATATATGATAATTTTATTATAACTAAATATAAGTATTACATAATTAAAATATATAATTTTAGATTAGTATAATCACATAATATATTAATAATAAAGTAAATATATAACATTTAGTTAAAATAAAAAAGTATATATTGTGTATATATATATTTTAAATAAATTATGGAACAATAATACTACTTGCCCAAATGGCAAGACACTCATACATTCATAAGGGAGGTCACGGGTTCAAATCTCCTCTCACGCGAAAATTCGCGAAAATGGTGCTAGGTTTGTGGGTCGCCCGCGGGTCAAACCCGCGAAAATATTGTTTTTTTTCATATTTGAACTTCACGAGGGTTAAACCCTCGCCAATTTGCGACGGCGGCCATCCCTCGCCGTTTTGCGACGGCATTTCCCTCGCTAAACTTTGCGACGGCTTTTCCCTCGCTGGCGCCGCGAGGGTTCGAACCCTCGCTACTTACCGAGCGCCCGCCCTCGCCAAAATAAAGAGCACTTTTCCCTCGCCAAATAACGAGCACCAGACCCTCGACATTTTGCGAGGGTTTTTTGCCCTCGCCAATTACCGACTCCTTTTTCTTCTTTCTCAAGTCTTTTAGCAGCTTCCAACTCCTTTTTCCTTTTTCTTTTTTTTTTTTTTTGTTATCATCAAAATAAGAGATAACAGAGTGTCCATCTCAGTAGTCAAAGTTATGTTCCAAACTCTTAGAACATGTTGCCAATAAGTCTATGTTCAGCTTAATACTAGCAATAATTTCCTTGATATTCTTGTTGTCTTCAAATCTTTTGTTGTAATGATGCAATCAAGAGTAATAAGGATTTCTTCAATTCTACAGTTTGATCATACATCTTGTCCTTTGAATTTTTCTAACATATATTCCTTTAATTTCAGCAACACCCTTTTCTTGAATATTAATTCTTTGATCATCATTCTTGATTTCAAGAACCCATTAAGAATTTATCTTATTAAAAGTGAGCCATCTCCCAAGACTCCCATCTCACAGTATTTTTATTTTTTTATTTTTAAAAGGAACTCATCATACAGAGTGTATACATAGGCTTGCCATGTACATGCATTTACAAAAAAAAAAAAAACATATATTGATTTATTGGCTATGGACGTTGGTGGCCTTTTTGTCGGAATTTAGGCTTCCTTCACAGCTTCCGCCGCCGCATCCTGAGGTTTCTCCACCGTTTGGGTGGTTCGGCGGCTCTTCTCTTCCGCAACTCTTTCGAATTCTTGTGCTGTGGAGGGTGCTCTTTCCCCAATATTATTCTTCCCCTGCAGCTTGTATCTCTACACATAAATATTCAACAATCAATAAATTACAAAAACAACCCTATATAGAATTTCTTTGAAAATATATAATTAACGTAATTTACTCTGAGTGTGAGATTTAAGGCGGCGAGGCGTTTGATCCTGGATGCCTGAGCTGCGGAGTAGAGCTGCGCAGCCGCCATTATTTTCATATAATTGCCAATTTTGTTATTAATTAATTAGAAAATACTATATATTAGACCGACGAAGCATTTCTTATTATTATGTGTTACATTCTATAACCACGAGTACGTGGCAGCCTCTCAGAGCTGATGTCTCACCATCCCCATGCAAAATTAAGAAACATCATTTTTACTGCCTTATCGGATAAGCCGCAGGCCTTTTCTATTTTTTCTTTTCCAAAAAATTTATATGGAATCGTCTCACGATTTTAGTTATTGAACCGAATTCTTTTTAAATTCATGTTTTAAACACTGACCGGGTGTAATAAATTAAGTTTAATTTTTTTATTAAATTTTTTAAAAAAATATATCTTTAAGGGGGTGATTGATAGTCAATATTAGGAGTTATAAATTTTGTAAGTAAAATCTATGTAATGTTATTTGGTAAAGCGTAATAGAAAAGTTACATAAAATTAGTCCTAAAAAAATATTCTCACTTGGTAGGGTGTAATAGAGAGAGGAAAAAGAATTTCATTTGGTAGGGTGTAAATATAGATATATAAAAACAAAAATTACTATTCAAGCCATAAAAAATCGTAAGGTGGGGAAGGTGAGATAATTTATTACATTGTGAATAGTAAAAAATATGTAATATAACCTCTTCTTTTACAGGATCGGCCGTATAAAAATCGGGTCAGTATAAAATTTGTATCCCCTACCAAGCAAGATAAGTTAATATAAAAATTCATATTATATCTCTAATAGCTCCTAAGTATATTAAATAAATGTTTATTTAAATGGTGCTGTAGATGGGATAGTATTAGTTAATACCGGATGATTGATAATAATTATATAATAAAATAAAAAATTAAGACTTGAATACGATTTTCTTAAAACATAAATTATGTCTTCATTCTCAATAGTAAGTAATATTACACTTATTTTTTTGAGTAGACACTCAATAACTAATAAAATTACATTTATTTTTCTTAGATATAATAATCAAGGAGCAATAATATACACAACATTTTACTCGAGCTGAGCATGCAAGTTGCCTAAATTATCTTCAAAATAAGAATAATTCACTATGTTATCTTTGTTGTACTCCTACAAACAACACTTGATATACAACTTATACAATGCAAAAAATACTCCTGCAATGTGGTCGAAACGAACTTCTAATCACAATTAATCGAAAAACTTATGAATAATACACTACTTCCTTTATTCCACAAGAATTTACACATTTTCCTTATTTGAGTGTCTCACACAAATTTACACACAACTAAAAAAAGAAACATTGATTTGCATGCACACTTACAAACATATACACATATTTACCCATATATCACTACTTTATATATAAAATATATTTTTCTTAAAAAATGTATCGTCCCGTAGGGTTCAAATTCTTACAGGACGGAGGGTGTAGAAGTTTTAATTCGGATAGTACATTTTTAAAATAGGCTAGTGCCAATAATTTGGGCCAACACTTGACAGTAGGGAAATATAGTGGAGTTGAAATTAGGCCCAGGTCAAGTGCACCCACAATTGTATTGAGTACACCCACATGTTGAGTACACTCACATAATGTTGAGTACACCCAAAGAACATTTCCACAATATACCCTCGGTTAACAAAAACAGAACGAAATTTCGCAAACCCACCAAATGAGTTAGGGTTCGAAATTAAATTCTGAAAATCACATTTCAAAGAACATCGTCGTCCGCCGGAGTGATTGATGTCGTCCCGCCGTCGCGACGCCGGTGTAATTACTGTCGTCGCGCCTCCGTCATTAGGGCGATAATTTTTGTTCTCAAATTCTCCTTCGCGGGCTGATCTGTTGTTCCGAAAATCACCGGCGTCATCCTTCGCCGTCGCGCCGCCTCCTTCACCGTCGCGCTGTCGTAGCTTGGCTCCTTCCTCGCTTGCTCCTTCGTCGTCGGTTGCCTCTGTCGCCGCGCATCCACACCTTCTTGCACGCACCGAAATGGCTAAATCAAAGCATCTTCCAGGTTTGTTTCTTTTTTAATTTAATTCGTGAATTTTGGTGGTGTTGCATATTTAAGCAGGGGATAAATGGAGAAGGATTATGTTTTGGGGAATAACATTTGTAATTCATGTTTTGGTAAAGAAAATTTTGAACAGATGTTTTAGTTTTGTTTGATTTTGACTTGGATACAGATTAGGGAAAAAAATGATTGTGGGGGAAGGTGAGAAAGAGAAAAGAAAAACAAGAGTAGTGGTGTGTATGACGTGAGGGAGGAGAGAGAAAAAGAATTGCGGTTTTTAAGTATGGGGCAAAAATCACATTTAAATACAGGTGTACTGATTTTTTAATATGTGCATTCATCTAAGTGTGTGTACGTATAACAAAAATGGGTGCATTTAACCTGAGTCGTGAAATTAAGAGAAAGGCCCATTAAGCCCATTACTACAATGTACGATCCTGGGCCCAAGAGTTCACTATGGGCTTATAAATAAATTGCAACTAATGCATGACTTCTCATGAGCTGTTTTAGGCCCTATTTTATGATTTTGTTATATATTGCCGTTTTTGTCCTTCTTGGTCAAAATTAGGATAGGACAAATTAGCTTGGTTCAAAGTTGGACACGACTCTCTGAAAGGGGACTATTTTTTGTTAACTTGAAAGAGATGGAAATAATAAATCAAAGACAATCAGCAAAGTTTAAATTAAATGTCCTCAATATGACCATGAAAACGAAAGGATTGAAAATAATTATGATAAGGTTGAAAATGTGATTAATTTTTGCTTCAAAGTTTAAATGCACATCATCACTATCCTAAAGTTTAGGAATTAAAGTTTTTTTTTTTTTTTTTGTAATCATACAACTTATTTGGTCTACTTACACTACACATTTTGATATTGGTCCTATAAATTTAAAAATATCAAAATCAAAATATTTTTAAATTTACAGAATCAATATTAAAATGTATAACTAGAAGAATTGAATTCAAAATAAAGATAAATTATAGAACTTATAAATCTTTAATCCTTTAATTTTAATATAATACCTTGATTTATGGTTCAGTATTTACAACTTATTTGATCAATATAATAATTTAAATTCGAATCTACCCGAGCTTAGTTTATTAATTCATATACCAATTTGTCAAATCAGCAATACTAAATAGATATAAAATAAAATAATAGGTTAGGTATTTCACAAAACTAAATAGAGATAAAAAAAATTAAAAAATAAAATAATATAATAGATAGATAAGTCCAAAATAGGCTGTTACATACACAGTTTACCATGTGCTTCGAGCGATGTAAACTATTGTATACTCGTGAAAAGACGACGGAATATATTCCCCTGCTTTATATATATTATTATACAATATAGAAACAAAATAAATAATAATTATGAAAAAAAATACCAAAATAAAAAACAAACAAAATCTCTAATTTAACCAGGACCATCAACATGCAGCTGGGACCATGCACCACATGCATGCCACGTGTGACGATCATGTGCAGGGGGTGTACTTATATAAAGATCGATGGATTTATTCATCATCATCATCATCATCATCATCATCATCATGTATGATAATTTATCATTATCATCATGTGGTTTAGTTTCCAAGGCTACAGATGGGCATGGCTAGAGCTCGAGCATCCATGCATGGAGCTTTGTGAAATTTGGCCTATATATATGCTTGTATATATTTCATACTCTCTCCGTCCATGATATTTAGTCTACCTTAGTTGTGCACGGTAATTAAGAAAAAGTTAATGTTGATGTGTAAAAGTGAGTGTATTAGTATAAAGAAATGTTAATTATTAATAAAATATTTTGATGTGATGTATAAAAATGAGTATATGTGTATAAAAAAATAAAAATAATGATTAAAAATGTTTCATTTTGAGTAGGTAGACTATTTATTGTGGACGGCTATTTAAGACAACGTGGACTAATTTTCATGGACGGAGGGAGTATATCATAATATGATATCATGATTAAGTTTTTTTATGGAGACATCTTTTTTTTTGTTGTTATATTTATATGTATATATAGACTAATAAATTATGTTCTTAATGTGAATATATACTAATTTAAATTACAATTTTGTTTTTTATTATTTATATATTCTATTTAAGTGAGTATCAAATTAATTCAAAGATTAGAAATAATTATGTAATAATATTAAATTATTATTAATTTGATTGGTAATCTTCGGACAGAGCACATGTATATATAGGTATATATGGATGAAATAGAAATTCTTGAAACAAATATTAATTGTTTAATTAATTATATCCTATATAATAGAACATACCGTAAAATATTATATATCTTTAAATCACCTACTGGACAAACATTAAGAGAATGTTATTTTTGTGTTTTGAATAATTTTTAAAAATTAGCAGTTTTAAAATTTTAAAATTCGCGTTCTTTATGAATTTTTAAGTTAAAATCTGAAAAATTATAAAAGTATAATATATATTAAATGAAGTAAAAAAATATAAATATAATAATAGATTATTTATTGGGGTGTAGAGTTAAATTTTTAAAATTCAAACTACAATATAAGTTTTAAACTTCAAAATTAAATTTGAATTTTACTAAAAAAAAATGAAAAAGAACACCTCCCTAGTTGAATGTTTTGTAATGTATTTCATGTAACACTTCTCCTAAGCTTGTAAACATCATATATATATATATATATTTAGACTACTTTTCGAAATAAAAACAATTAGTGTCAAACTTCGTTTGATCAATCAAAAGAACAACTAATTAATTTCCAATCCCATAAAACATGCATATGCATATCTTAGCAACGTACGACATTTATAAAAGTGGAATCATAAGACGTGGACAGCATACGCAAGAGAGGTTTACAAAAGTATATATTATGCAAATACTAAACACCGATGCATGTGAAGGAAATACTTTAAAATTACATATATAAAACATATAATTTGACTTTTCCATATATGTGTCTTTTGCATGCCAAATAAGCACTAAAGAAGAGAACACAAAAAAATAGCAAAACATTTCATTCTTTAGAATTGTTAAATAATTTCTTGGCTAATTTCTAAAAGTTAAAAATTAAACAATAATCACCTCAAGTACGATCAAAACAAATATATAGAGAGAGAGATTGCGTGAGCATATATAAGGAGTACTATCAATTTCCTTACAATGTCATGGATACAGACTTACAACCCTATATATATAATACTAAAATTGTTCCATAACTTTTCCATTTTTTCGATTTGATTTCATAACTATGTAATGTTTCAATTTAGTCTCATAACTATTTCATGTTTCAATTTAGTCTCATAACTATTTAATGTTTCAATTTAGTCCTATAACAATTCAAATCTAAACAAAAATAGTCTCAAGTCGCCGGAAATGACATAAAACGACGTAGTTTTACTCACGTGCCGACCACGTGTTATATTTTTTGGCGGAATTGGCTCTCACGGCACGTGAGTAAAACGACGTTGTAAATTATATTATTTCCGGTGATATTTATCACTACAAAAAAAAGAAGATTTAAAGAGGGAAATGGCGAGGGGAAGCCATTTGGCAAGGGTTTTAACGTGTGAAAAATGTCCTCTTTAAAATCTCCTCGTTATTAAGTGGGCCCTCGGCAATTAACAAGTACCAGAAAAGACGAGGGCCACGTGGCAAATATGGACAAATTTCACTCCCCATGGGATTCGAACACGCGACCTCCGCGTAGGGGAGAGGCCTTGCATGTTGTTTCTTGCCGTTTGGGCTAGAATTATTGATTGATATGATTTAGATTATAATATATATGTATCATATATATTTTATTTTATATTTATATTATTACTTTATTATATGTATTTTAATTGTTTATTGTTTATATATTATATAATTATTATTTTTACACTATTAAAAATTATAAAATAATTAGTTTTATATTATTTTTCACTATTTATTAATATAATATACACATAAATTGATTGTTCTAATTAAAATATTTTTATTAAATTATAAATAATTTTTTATAATTTTTTTCACTATTTATTAACACAATTATGGATATACACATCTATTTATCATTTTTAGTTAAACTATTTTTAATATAATTTAAATTTGATTAATATGGTAATTGAGATATGAAAAAAAAAATTACGAATCGAATTCCTCTTATTTCAACCGAATATCCACAATATGTTAATTATACATATTACACAAAAATTAAAGAATTATAAATATAAATATATATTAATTGATAATATTATCACCTAATATCCTAAATAATAATATTACATAATTAACATAAAATAAATTATATATTAAGGAACTAATATAAATACTTACGTATATGCATACATATTATATATACATATAAACAAATAATTATTAGTTATATATGATTAATATATATATACACAGACTCAGACTTTATATATATAAACAAATATTGCATAATGGACTTAATTAAAGATGATATATAAAGACGAGGGACTGCTCCCGTCGCCAATGTGTGTCAGAGGAAGATGAGGGTGGCCAGCCCTCGTTAATTAATATTGGGTGAAAGGCGAGGGATATTCACCCTCGTTAATTTGTATTAGGTGAATGGCGAGGAAAACCGCCCTCGTCATCTGTATTAAAGGCGATGGTATATTTTTCACTTGTAAAAATACTTGTTAACCCTCTTTATTACCGAGGATTTTATTGCCCTCTTTAAATCCCCTCTTTAAATAAGACTTTTTTTGTAGTTAGGATTAATTTGGTTAAATTTGAATTGTTATGAGACTAAATTGAAACATTAAATAGTTATGAGATTAAATTGAAATGTTACATAATTATTAGACCAAATCGAAAAAATGAAAAAATTATGAAACGATTTTGGTATTAATTCTCTTTCTGTATACAACCTAATACGTAGTTACAATTTTGATGAAATAGACCATAGGATTAAAATCCCACTCACAAAGAGAATATCATAAAGATAAACAAATTAATTAATGTTAGCTTGAATCTATTTTCACAAATTAATTAAGGGTGTATTTTGTAAAATTAGTCAAGAAATGAGAAACACTTTGAGTATAATCGAAGTGTGAAATAAAATCTATTCCTCAACTAATCGGGAGGAATCATACATTTCTCAAAAGTGGATAATCATTATCATTTCTTTACTATACCAAACATTAATATTTTAGCATTTTTTCACTCGTCAACTAAGCATTTCCTAATGTTTACACTCTCAATGATTCTATCAACATTTTAAAAACACAGTCATTTCTAATTTTCAACAAAACACTCAAATAAAAATGAAGATAAAACTTCTAGCCATCTAATTACCTTTGCCAATTAATTAAAATTCACAATTTCTATATATATATGTGTGTGTGTGTGTGTGGATTTATAATTGGAATTTGAACATATTAAAAGCTAGCTCCTCCTATATTTAATCAATGGCTTTTTAATTAATTAGTTGACTATATATATGATATTGTTAATTAAAGCAAAAAGAGAGTCGTGAAGTAAATCATAAAAGCGCATTCATGGTTGACGACTTTAGAGCAGGTGGCTAGCGATTTTTGTTTGGTACTGTGTTGTCGTGTTAAGCTTTGCAGGTCCGAGTCATTTTCCATGTCATGTTGGGTCCTTCATCACTGCCTTCTTCATTCTACTCAATTTCTTTTAGATTATTTTATTTATACATACATTAAGTGTGGACTCCTAAGCTTAAGAGGAGGGTGTGGAATTGGATTCGATTGAATTGGATCAATGAGTTTTAATTCTATTTGTTTTAGTGAGTCGTCTAGGAGTATACAATGTATAGTTTGAAACCATTGTTTGCTTTTATTCTGATGGAAATCTCCTTGTAAACTGTGAGGAAGAATATTTATGACGTCTGTCTGTTCTTTGAAATAAATATTAATTTTTTGCTGATAAAAAAAAATTATATATGCGTCATGGGAGACTCTTTGATTCTTAGAATCAATAAATTCTTAACTACAACGAGATCGAAATTCTGTAGGGCATACACTATGTAATAAGATCGAGTATTATAAACATTTTTGCACGATGGTATTAATAAATAAGTGTAATAGTATAAATAAGTATATCCGGTAACACCAATTTTTAGACGAATGAACAAATTTTACATAAATATTAATTGCTCGTAAAAAATATTATAATATCATGTAAATTTAAGATGGAATGAATGAAAATAAAGCAACGCGTTCAAAATGATCTTCTTTTTATTTTATTGTATATATGTTTTCCCCAAATTCTTTTCGTCAGTTGTCATGCATTCATATATATAATTTTTCATTTAATACCATCGTTTGAGATCTCCATATATAACTCAAATAAATGGAGATCAAATTAAAAATGAATGCATTATATATCATTGTTAGGAGTATAAATGAGTCGAGTCCAGTAGTGTTGAGCTCGAAATTCGACTCGAATGTAATACTCGAAGCTCGAAATTCGACTTGAATTCGATCGAGCCTAATTTTTTTTAGCTCGAGTTCGACTCGACTAGAAACTTGATAAATTCGAGCTCGATTCAACTCGATAACGTTATTATTTTACAAAGTATATAAAATGTAAAAATAAAATTTAGCCCATTTTTAATCTAAATATTGTAAGTCAAATACAAATCTATATAATACTCCCTCCGTCCCAGGGGTATTTGCACCCTTGGGATGGCACTCGGTTTAAGAAAAATATATTTTTTAAATAAAGTAGTGGTGTATGAGTAAATGTGTGGAAAGTTTTGTGAGTGTGCACGCAAATCGATGTTTCCATTTTAAGTAGTGTGCAAATTGGTTTGGGCCAACCCAAAATAGAAAGTGTGCAAATTGGTCTGGGACGGGGGGAGTATATATATATATATATATATATATTTAAACTAATCTATATAGTATTATTACATTTACATCATATATTGTATATATGTTGAGCGATTTTACTAATTATAATATTATGTAGCTAATTCATCTATGGAAATCACTCAAATAATAATTAAAAGATGGTAATTGGATTTGTGGTATGAATTAGAGGTAGAAATGTAGAGAGAGAAATTTTGTAGTGTATTTCTTGCTTAAGATTTTCAACTCCCTACAAATGAGGTGTTTACACCAATTTATACCCTCTTAAGGGTGAGGTGGCGTTCTTATAAGCCATATAGCTCCTGGAGGGGACATGTGTCCTCCACTTGTCATCCCCCCAGTTACTTGCTCCACTATCCTTAACCTAGCTGACATATACACTCTCTAGAGGTTCTTTAGACATCTTGTGTCTTCATTCCTGAGAGATGGCCGACCAGCTGGGCGAGCAAGTGGGCGAGCACCTTGGACTTGCCCATGTGGTTTGATGCCTCGCTACCCCTGGGCTGGGCGAGCAAGGTGGCGAGCAGATAGGCGAGCATGGTGGCGAGCACCTTAGTCTTGGCTTCATGGCTTGATGTCTCACCACCGTTGGGTCAGGCGAGCAAGGGGGCGAGCAGCTTGGCGAGCACCTGGGCGAGCAACTTGGTCTTGGACTCATGGGCATGTTGCTTCGTCATCTCGGGGCTTTGGGCGAGCAGACTGGCGAGCAGCTTGACGAGCATGTTGGCGAGCAACATATGTTTTCTCTAATCATGGGAGTTAATTCCTTTTATCAACAATATATAATATAAATAATTTTTTATATTTAAATATATTAGTATATAAAAAATAATTAATTTTATATTTAAGTATATTAGAATATAGAAAAAATTACAAAGTGGTTCGCAAAATTCACATTAATTAAAAATTGGTTCTGTGCAGAAAAAAAGTGCTTCTCTGCAGAAAAAAAGTTCTTTATTTTTTATATTTAAGGGTATTAGTATATGTAATATAATACTCATATTTTAATATTTAATTATATTAGTATATATATATACAATATAATTAACAAAACTGTAATGACAAAATAGTAAATATTGTGCAAGCTCGATAAGGTTCGCGAGCCTCTCGAACCGAATATATTTATGAGTTGAACTCGAACTCGTGAGCTACTCGAGTAGCTCGAACTCAATTATGTTCGAATCAATTTCAATCTTTTTATAGGTCGAGCACGAGTAACTAGCGAACCGACTCGACTCACTTACACCCTAATCATTGTCAATGAAAATTAGTGCACATATATTAGAAAATTTAATAAATAAATCAATACACCTCTCTATAATTTCTGACTTTTAAATAAAATATTTAATTTCATGTTATAAGAGTATTTGACTCATTACCGTTGTACCCCATATTTTTATAATAATAACTAATACTCACATTTTGATTCCTCTATATTAATTTTAACATTTCATCTTGTATTCGGTTGTTTTAAGGCTTTTAACATGTGTTGAACTCTATCGGGCATCCAAAAGTATTTATAAGTCTTGTTAGGCGGTCCTTGCAACTGACATGGAATTCCACGGGTTCCATGCATGCTTCTCGCGTCAGAGCATAACCTAGTGATGCTTTTGGTTATTGGACCCTTGCCATCTAGAGTGCAGCATTTATGCTGCTTCGTCTAGCAGCACGATGCTTGTATTGCTCTTCCACAATTCCAATTTACGGTTCTATTTAGAACGATACTTGTATGAAAATCACTTTTGTTTTCTTTTCCTCTGATTGGTGGGATAAATAGGGTGGGTGATCATTATCCATTTAGATGATGAAATTTAAGTTGAACACAAAAGTTTATATTGTAGATGATGATTCGAGCTAGTGCCCCAACTTTCGTTTTGTACTTATTATTGAATTAATTTTTTACAATTTCTTGATTTATTTTAATTGTACAAAATTATTGTGTAGATTCAACAAGGCAAAAGATTCTTTTTGATCACAAAAGTGTTCAAATAATTCAGACAACAGAAATTTGTTCAATCTTGGTTCATCCTACGCTGATTTACCATATCTTTCTCATACCTTTCAACTACGTATCAATATCTCTAACCATGTGCGTCTTAAAGGAAAAATAAGGATAATCAAATCAAAATGCATTAAATAAAGAAATCGATTTAATTGTAGGCCAAGAAAATGAGAATCTTGCATGTGTTCCCAAGAATTTTTTTAAAAAAAAAATAAGTATTACTTGATCAATATTGTGTTGTCATTTAAAACTAAATGAATTTAAGAATTTATAAATTTTAAATGATATAATTTTTGTTAATTTTTTTTAAAATTTACACTAAATCAAAACTAAATATTTGAAATCTTAGCAATTTTAATATTTTATAGCACAAAATCTCTTCATCCAAAACTACCTAAATTAGTTTTAATTAATTTAAAATTTTATTTTATTTTATTTTGTATTTTTTTTTTCGTTTGTCTTATTATAGTTTTCACCCTAAATTGAAAATAACGCTCCATTATTAACACCCTCATAGTACCATTTTATATTTAAAATAATACCCTTGAAAAAAAATATTTTAGCAACTTTTCTTTAAAAAAAAATGTATCTCACTAGGTGGGAAAAGCCTTTTCCAAAATTAAAAAATTAATAGTAATATTATAAAAAATAATTAATATCGTTTTAAATTAAATAACACTGGTTTAAAATAAAAACAAAAAGGAACTTAATCTTAGAAAAACGTCTCCTCAAATTTAATATGTCTAAACCTTCGAAAGGACAACTTTTGGGACATGAGAGCATTAAATCCTTTTTCAAACTTAATTATGATTTTTAATTATAAATTGGTTATTTAAATTGTTGATAAGTGTTGGAACGTATGACAATGAATTGTAACCAACTTGGTTTCCCATAATAAATATTGAAAATTGATTTTGGTGTTGGGGCCTCTAGTATTATTATTGTAGTATGAACATATACTATATAATAATGATCATATACTATATATATAATAATCCACAAATACCAACACACTCACACATTTTGTGTAATAAATGCATAATCTCACAGGCACACTCACGTGTACGTATGTTTACGTGCATATGCCCACACCCAAGAAAAGCAGATTAAGAAGTTTGATCACATTCACTGCCTTGTCCCAACATGCCATTGTCATTCTATATGTTGGGCCCTTTTGCCTAACATATATTATATATTATTCTCAATCTCCTAAGTTTCACATAAATTTATATATATTTTTTTATTTCAGCGTCTCATATAAATTTATATGTTACTAAACTAATTGATTTGCATGTACACTCATAAAATTATACACATACTTAAACATATGTCATTATTTTATTTATAACACATCTCCTTTAAAAAAATGTGTTATCCATAGAGTATAAATTTCTATGGGACGGAGGGAGTAGCTCATTTTTCCTAAGAAAGTTCTACATCCGTCCCAAAACTACTTTCATATTTGTTGTATTTGGATGTCCCAACTCTACTTTCACACACCTAAAAGAAAAACTTTTACACTCACAAAAATTAATAAGGTACACTTTTTTATTATTTAATTTTACACTCAAATACTCATTTTTCCTTGATTCGTGTGCCCAGGACAACTATGAAAGTCGTCTTGGGACAGAGGGAGTATGTAGTTAGCTTTTGATAGATTTTAAGAAAACGTAAATAAAGTAAAATTATTTTTATATATTGGGTAATTTAATTAGCGTGATTTACATATAGGTTCAAAAAAGTCACTATATTTACCAATAGGTTCACAATATTTGCACAGAAGCATATTTTTTCCCTGCACAGAACTTATTGGTAAATATAGAGATTTTTTTTTAACATATATGTAAATCACCTATTTATTTATACATTAAGTGATTATTTATGTGTAAAATTAATAATATGTGAAGTGATTAAATAATAATTGAATTATATTGGAGGGAGGTAGTACCACATTTCTCCATAATGCAGCAACCCTCAATTACAGTTAACTCCGACATTAACACATAAATAATTGCATATTATTGATATTCCTATGTTTTAATTAAATGAAGGCTACTTCAGTACGAAAAAAAAGAAGTTTAAATCCCCTTTATTCATACAGAAACTACGAAATATTAAGATCATTAATTTTCTAATTTATGTGTTTTTAATATCATTAAGTTTGTGTTTAGATGGAGTGATTTGAGGAATTAAATTTTAATTCATAATCTAAATCTACCCCCACTTATTATTTGAGTAAAATATAAAAATAGATGGATTTCAAATGTTTAGTTTTAATCTGAATTCAAAATTGGAGGAGGGAGATTTTTAAATATTTAATAAAATTATAATATTTGAAATCTATAGTTTCTTAAATTCATTCATTTTTAAAAAAAAAAATTAAATAATTTTATCCAAAATGCAATTTTTGATTTTTTTTTTTTTTTGAAAAAGAGTACACTACTCTCCAGAATTGATCTATAAACCTAGAAATTTGGTGTTAGTTATACATATTTCAATTATATGAACTAGTTTTCAATAAGTTAGTTTTTTATTCTCATAATATACATGACAACTAAATAAGATATAAATTTAGGATAACTCGTTATAACTTTGATAGAAAATGAATATTAATTTATATAATTTTACATAAATTTTTATCATTTTTAACATATATATGTGGTACGTACACATGTACATGTATTAATAATACATTAACAATAAATCTAGATAGACCTTAAATCAAGGGTATTTAAATAAAATAAAATAAACCTTTAGTTGATTGGAGCATGCATGCACATTTAGATCGAACATATAAGACACTGTTTTTTTTTTAATCATAATTAAATATAAGACCCTAGATTAAAATGGACGAGAAACCTAAATCTAAATAAGTCCATCAAACCAATATATACAATATTATTGACTGCCGGTTCAATTTATTTTATCATTTTAAACTCATTTATAATTAATTGAACTAAATTTAATGAATATATATGTAAATATTCAATAATAAATAAATTAATGTATATTAATTAATTTAGGATGTTGCATTAATTAATTAAACAGGTAGCTAGGTCTATGTGTTTTAGTGAGTGGTAATTGAACCACGTCTAGCAAGGAAAAGTGGGATAATAACATCCATTCAACCATACATCATTCATTGTCAATCCTGGTCCACCCCCCTTCAATAACATGAATCATACTACATCAATTATTACACGACTTTTATGACTTGTTTGGTTACTTGTCTTTGGACTAGAATGTGATCACTTCTACATAAATATATATTGATGATATCAAACCTACCCCAATGATCCACCCTAAAAACATTTTAATTATTTGACAACTCAATTTCACCACCAACAAACCTTGTGGATTATTGTGTACTTCTGTTTTTATGATTACCCATCAAAATAATCGATATATGCAACTAGGTGAGCTAGCTCACATGGCCACCGAGCTCCTCATTTGAGTGAGTGGTCTAGGTTCGATTCCCTTTGGGAACGAATTAAGGGAGATATAAGGTTGACTTGGAGATATTGGGGGAAGATATAAGGTTGACTTGGAGATATTGAGGGGAGATATAAGGTTGACTTGAAGTGTTTGGGAGACTTGACGAACTAACATTTACCAATAAAAATAAATATATATTCAGGTAAAATTCACATCATAACCTGATGTGAGATACCTCTCGAGACTTATCGAGCATCAAAATGTTCTTGTCCTTGAACTTATCTGCCACCAAAAGGCCATCATCCTTCGTTAGTCCAACTGCTAAATCGATGCCTTTACATCACTAACTTTATCAATGATTATTAGAAAAGTTAAACGGAATGAACTCCACAATATTTTAAAATTAGTACTATATTGGATTTTGTAATGTATTTTGTAATGGATTAGTACTATAGAGCACACATATTATTGGATTTTGTAATGTATTTTTTATGGAATTAGTAGATTCATTTAAATCCAATATTACTATTAAGTTCGTCTTTAACTAACTTGTTTATCTTTATTACTTTCATAATTTATTTTTTAGTGATTTAGCATCAGTATTAAAAAATTTATTTAAAAAGGGACTTAAAAGAGGATTTTTCAAACCCTCACTATTAAAAACAGCATTAATGAGAGCAAAATATTTTATCCACTGATCGGACTTCACATCTGTGGAAATATTTTAATGGTGATTTTTTTTCGATTAAATTATTTTTGTTATTCATTGTATTTAATAATTAATTGCATATATATATGTGTATATAAGTATTAGTTGCTTAATTATTTAGTAATAGTCTTTTAATTGTATAATATTAGTAGTATTGTTAATTTCAAATGTATATTTAGGAATACGTTCACACATTTTTTCTTTTTCCTAATGTATATTGGCGATACCATGTAGTGATCGAGAAATACGTACTTTTTTTTTTTAATTAAAATGAATCAGCTAATAACTAAATAACGGTCAAGACAAATGAACACCTGATAATGAAAAGAACATAACTGACAATAATGAAAGAATAATATGCAAAGATATAGTATAAATTGAAGTTCAGATAGTTACAATGATGAAAAAAATGAATGTCCTTACCAATTCTAAATAAAACAGAGCATGTTTCGGTTGAATTTATAATTTTTAAAATGTATTTTATAAATTATTTAGAATTTTACAAATATTTTAAAATGGAAAAATTTCATATAGATATATTTTTAAAGCACTATTTTCAATTGGTATAATATTTTTGCAAAATAGAGTAAATATGAGTTGAATAATAAAGTTTTTTTTTTTTTTGCATATTGTATCAGTTTAAAAAAAGGGTAAAGATGTTTGTCCAGAATATGGACGTCCATAATCTTTAATATTCTTTAATTAAATGAAAATTAATTAACAAATTCCATTAATAACCATGTAACTAATGGCGCCATATTTCCCGCCTTAAGCATAAGTAGGCGGGTTGATTCCCTCCTAATTCCATTTATGCCGGTTTAATTTCCTCCAACAAGTTTTTAGTTTTTCAATGTCATTAGGATTAAATTTCATTGAAAAATATATCAAGCCTAAAATATCTTAATTTTGATTTTTGAGATATTATGATATATTTTGTTTTTACGATTCATTATACGATTTGACTAAAAAAATATTATGATATTTTTTTTTTTACTATTTTTTTTTATTTTTATTTTTATTGAAAAATGTTTAGTATAAAATTATTAAAATAATATCGTTCGTGCATATTATTAGGTTATAGTAAATTGACCAAATCTCCAAAGTACTTCAAAATATTTTCAAATTAATCTTAAAATAAATAATATTAAAATCTTAAATTATAACCATGCATGTTACCGGATTTTATTAAAATTTTAAAATTTTAAATTATAATCGTGCATGTTATTAAGATGCAAATGATAAAGGTGTGATAGAATTTAAAAATATATATATAAAAAAAACATATTGAAAAATCACGTACGATTAAAAGAAGTTAAAAATATAGTGGGTGGTTAACGAAATATTGTATGCAAATTTAAATTAAAATGAATAATATTAAAATCTTATATGAGAATTGTGAATGTTATCAGGTATTATTAAAATCTTAAAATTTTAAATTATAACCGTGCTTGTTATCAAATTTTATTAAGATGCAAACTAAAATTAAAATTAATAATAATCAATTATTAAATGATAACCGTATGATAGAATTTAAGAACATATAAAAGAAAAGACAAATTGAAATGCCACGTATAATAAAAAAGAAGTAAATTTAAAATAAAATAAATAATATTAATAAATAAATTGGATGATTAACAAAAAAACAGTATACAAATTTAAAAAAATGTCATTTAATACAAATAATAATAGTTAAACACAAATTAATGTTTAACCCCCGTCCAATAAAAATAATCAGGTTTTAAAATTTACATATACAAAAAATATTTATTAATGCTTGAAATTTTTTATTTTATATACTCCCTGTCCGAGAAAATATAAAAAATTGTCCTGTAACTTTGTTTGAGTCCAGATTTAATCATTTATCTTTTTAATTTCTCGATTATAGTCCTTTTATTATAAAAAATGGTCATTTTCGCCGGAAATTAAAAAAATTGGCCGGAATTTACACATGTTCCAGGAGAAAATATAAAAAATGGTCCTGGAAATTTGTTTGAGTCCAGATTTAATCCTTTATCTTTTTAATTTCTCGATTATAGTCCTTTTGTCATAAAAAATTATATATTAATTTTAAATTAAATTTTTTTATAAAATATTGAAGATTATATAATTTTATTTAAAAATACTTATTTTTTATTTTAAATATGATTATTCTAAAAAATGTATATATTTAGTATTTAATAATTATTTAAATGTAAATCGTGCATAATAAACTATATCTTAAATATTTTTTTATTTTCTTTAAGTATAATAAACTAAATTTTATAATATTTTAATATTCTTGGTCTTATACTTTAGTTTTTAAAATCTCAAACAATATATATGAACTTCTAAATTCTAAATTTATAAACATTTTATTTCAATTCGAGATCAACATATTTTAAATTATATATATATATTCTCAATATGATGAATTTATTGATTCAAAATAATTACTATTTCTATGAGATATATTATTCTGATTTGATATTACTAATTAGATTGCACAATTTAAAAATAAGTATTCAAATATCACTATCATTATTATAGTAACAATTTAATATGATTAACTAAAATGACTTTAATCTAATATTCAATTTTGCTAAATTTAATGTTTAAACCGTTAATTTTAATTTATTTTATCAAACAATAACTATGATATTATTGATCAAAATTATATTTGATTTGTATCAAAATGATAAAAAAGTAAAATAATTCTAATAATTATTCATGATAATATTATCATAAAACAGTTTTAAAGTATCATACATTTGATCAGAAGTATTAAAATTTTAATCAAAAGTATCAAAAGTTGAAATCAATAAAATTTATAATATTTATAATATTATTGAACCCAATTTTTTTATACTTTTGATGAGATTTTGATACTTCTAACGAAATTTTGATACTATAAAACTATTTATATAAGTTTATCAAACTATTTTCATATAATAATTTTTCATTAATTCTATGATTTATATTAATTTGTAAAATATATGTGGGTCGCATGTGACAACTCTAAATGTTTTGTTTTAAAGATATAGTGTATGTTATGATAATCAATCTGATTAATTAATCTTTGTTCACATATTGAAATTTTTATAAATTATAGTATTCATTTTACACTAGATACTAAGGATATAACTAAAAAAAATTATTTACGATAATTTTTAATTCCTCCGCCCGTTTCATTTTTTAATATTTTTATCATGAAATTAATTTACAGTATTTAAATGGATAAAATAATTTTTTTATTAAAAATTATTAGTCAATTTAAATAAAAAATAAGTATTTTTAAATAAAATTATATAATCTTCAATATTTTATAAAAAAAAAATTAATTTAAAATTAATATTAAATTTTGATAACAAAAGGACTATAATCGAGAAATTAAAAAGATAAAGGACTAAATTTGAACTCAAACAAAGTTACAGGACCATTTTTTATACTTTCTCCTGGAACAAGTGTAAATTCCGGCCAATTTTTTAAATTTCCGATTGAAAGGACCATTTTTTATAACAAAATGACTATAATCGAGAAATTAAAAAGATAAAGGACTAAATCTGGACTCAAACAAAATTACAGGACCATTTTTTATATTTTCTCCTCCCTGTCCTTTTTTATCTGACAGATTGTCACATTCTATTCATTTATACAAACATATATTTTCAAATAAATAATATATTATGAAAAAAAATAAGGAAATAACCTAATAGTATTACTCTTTTGTGAGGATGATACTAGGAAATAACCTAATAGTATGTAATACTAGATTGAGTAGTTCCAAAAATTCAAAAAATAAAAATAATACTAATATTATTGGTAATAGTATGTTTGGCAAGTAGTATTAGTTATATCAAAAAAATAAAAAAATACTAGTAATATTTATTGGTAATAATGTGGATAGTATTAGAAATTATTCATGATGGTGTGTGATTATCAATTGGATTAGTGATTTAGTGATTCTATTTACAAGTATTGATGTTGGGATCCTAATAGTATAACTGTTTTGTGAATATGGTATTAGGAACTACTCAATCTAATATTACATACTATTAGGTTATTTCCTAGTACCATCTTCACAAAAGAGTATTATTATTAGGTTATTTCCTTAATTTTTAATTTTTAATTACTACTAAAAATAAGAGTTTTGCAAGATAGTATCTATTTTAGTTTTAAATTACTAGATTAGATATAAAAACAAAATTAGTTCAAAGATATACACTTATTGTACGAAAAGATTACTCATTGTGTTACATGTTAGTTGAAATTGTACTTGTGATACTTATTATAGTCATATCCACTTGTAGTACTCACACATCCTCATGTTTACCAAAACTCCATTTATGATAAATTTAGTGATTTGGTGTGTGATTATCAACTTGATTAATAATTTAGTGATTCTATTTACAAGTATTGATGTTGGCATCCTAAAAGTATCACTCTTTTGTGAGGATGATATTAGGAACTACTCAGTCTAGTATTACATATTATTAGATTATTTCTATATAGTATCATCCTCACAAAAGAGTAATACTATTAGGTTATTTCATAATATTTCCTTGAATTACTAATCTTCATAGTGTGAAACACTTAAACAATATAAATATCACTTATACATCATCATTATTATTCTTAAGATATATTACAAAGATATAGACCTAATATCAACTTACATTTAAGTAGTATCAACATTAG